>KK499794.1:1907149-2008811 GCA_000688715.1 Glossina pallidipes | reverse complement strand
ATAGTCAATTTTTGTACAGACGTAACAGCATCGCCCACAGAAATAAAGCTTTCGGATTTTTGTACATTTATTTGGTATAGTTTATGAGTAACGAGCAAAAGAACAATTTTTTGTTTTTTGAAAATCAGAGTTGTTCTCAGTTTACGTGGAACAGTTGGGGTCTCCTGCGACCGATTTGGCCCATTTTTGATAGCAGTCTGTGTGCAAGAACTTCCAGTGTTTCTGCCAGATTTGAAGTCGACCGATTCATTTTTACGGCCAGTAGAATGTGTACAACAGACATTATAGAGATGGACAGGCGGACATGCTTAAATCGATTTTGAATTTGATGCTGATCAAGAATATCTATACTTTGTGGGGTTTCTAGTGCTTCCCCCTGGGCGTTGCATAGCATTTGGCAAAATGAAGAACAAGAACAATGTAACTACAAGTGCAGGAGTAATTAATGAACATAATTCATCGACTGCAATTCCTCATGTATGGGGCATATTTGGCACTATTTCCCGCCAAAGTTTGAGCCTGCGTACGCATATAATTACGTTGTATAGAAAAACCAAGGCCGGGTGTAAGCAAAGCCGCATTGCAGTTTCCCATGCAATATTACAAAAATGACTGTTTTCCAAAAGACACGGCACAATGCTGTCCGAAGACAGACAAATTCAAATAAATTCATGACTGCGACAATTGCTTTCAAAATAACTAGTAAGAAAATTATATTCGGTTGTGACCGAATCTCTTATACCCGTCACCGTGATCCGGAAAAAGACCAAGAAAAGGAAAAGACTAAATTTCCATGCTCGGAGTAGGCGCGACCCTCTGGGGTTTCTTCTGGGCCCTGCAAACGTTTTGGCAAAATGAATATACCCCCCATCCTTCGGTGATAACATAATATAATAATATACTTGCCGATGCAACTGGAAATTTAATTGAACGGCTATCGCTTATTATGAGTTCGAGCGCTTAACTCATAGCCTAAAAGTATGCATTATAAGAAACGTAATTAATCCTATTATCTGAGACAGTTATTCCCAACACAAAACTTAATAACCGTAACAAAAAAGAAGTAACAATCGCTGGGAAAATACATTTAGTCAAAGAAACTATTTTTAAAATGTCGCTTAAAGTGATTTAATATATTGAACAAAATTATAAACACATGCATGGAGTACGATACTTCTTGAATATCACATTTTTTGGGCTGGAAAATGGAACCGTTGCCGTTTTCGCTCCACTTACTTTTTTTTATTAAAAATACAATCACTGGCTCAAATTAACACCGATAAAATTTATCCCATAAAAAGATTTTCATTGACTTAAACGTAGACTTTTAAAGCGGGAGTTTATTTAAGAACTTTGCAAATCGTATTCTAATAAGATTTATTTAAATATTTTCGAAATTCCTATTTAATTATAATCAAACTAAACTTTATTGAATATTTGCTGTGAAGTGCGAGTGAAAATAATATCTCATGATAGATAAATAGATAGACATATAGGAGAACGACCGGTAAAGCTACACGAAAGTATTGCACTGGAAAGCTTAAATATGAAATAAAACATGACTCATATAACCTTTGGTTTGCAACATATATGTACGTAATTTATTTTTTATAATATTCTGACGTTATCTTATAAAGACGCAACAACAATGAAATTAATATAAACCAAAACAGAGAACCGGTAAAAACACTGTTGAAAAGAAAAACATATAAGTATATAAAGCTTTTTGCAAACTAATAATAAACAACAAAGGCGTGTGGGAGAAGACAAAAAAGTATAAAAGAGAGAAAGAGCGTACAAGAGTGTGACATCAGCCGTATAAATGAAAAACAAAAGCAAAACGTATATGTAAGGATCGTTGTTGTAGACAATATTATCGTACAGTTGTCTCTTTTACTCAAATCAATTCGCGCAGAGTGAATTATATTTAATAAAAAGGCAGCTAAAGTTGAAGCAAGATTCTAAACGTTAAGGCAAGCAATCGCAATTCAATTTCAGCAAGCAAAGTTAAAAGTTAATTTAAAAAGTTGTTCGAGTTTTATAAAAAGAATAAATATTTAAAAATGCCAATCGGTAAGTTTATGCGAAAAACAAACAAAAAAAGGAAACAATTGTTTTGACGAGAGCAAGTTCAAAGCATCCGGCAAGGAAAAGAAACACTAAAAAAAAAGGTCAAGTGATAATGGAAACCAAAATTATCGCTTTTGTCAAATTGCCAAATTTCTACAAAGTGTCTGTCTTTTATGAAAAAAAAAGTAAAGAGATAAAAGAATTTTAAACAAAGTAGATCAATAATCGGCTCGGTTATTGCGTTTGCCATAAAAAAACAACAAAAAACGAGAGTAAGAGAAAATACTTAATAAAGATAAATTTTTCTAATTTTGGGAAGAGGCAATCGAAAAAAGTTATTTGCAGCTGCTACTCCTATAAATATCTATGCATACACCAGCAAAATATTTACTTGTTTTATGGAATTAAATAAAATATCGATAAAATTATTTCACAACAACCACTGACTACTGACTGAATAAAATTCTAGAATTCATTTAACGCACATAACATTGAATTCTTTACACACACGCATGCATTGAAAAACGTTGTAATGAATCTCTAGAAATATTTGTTGCATTTATTAGAAACAGAATCATCATCATCACCATGTCGTCGTATCAATTACAAAAAAATTCCTGCAATTCAACGCACAACAATGTTTAGCATAAAGTTAGTAAAAATTAAAATTTTTCTTGAGACGTTTTAAGTTTTGCATATTTTTTTTTTTTTTTAACATTTAAAACGCTTTGGAATAGAAATAAAGTGAAAAAGCTTAAATTTTATGGCTTGAAAATGATGTCATTCAGGTATTTGTTGTGTGTCGAATGTTTTTTTTTTTTGATTGTGTTAATCAATCTTTAATGCTCTAGTGCAAATTAGCATACATATTAAAATTGTTTTACTATTGAAAGAATAGCAAAACCAGGTCATCGCAATTGGTTTGAAAGTTGCTTTTACTTGGTAGGGCGCGGAGAAAGTAAGAAAGTAACTATTAAGTGTGACCGTAATTGCGAAATAAATTTAAAAAGGTCAGGTTTTGATTTAAAATCACAACACCGGATGGGCGAAATGTGGCACGCTTCCCGAACCTTCATATGTATCTATTATGGATATATCGGTTATAAAATACACCAAACTCTTCTTTTAAACGATTTTGAAATAACACATTGCACCAATGGGAGCAAAGACACTTTTTTACACGAATTTTTTGTTCTAGCGCGAATCAAAAAAAAAAATGTTTTTTTAATTTTAATTTTAACGTTGTCTTGTCGAAAATTGGATTTTAAGAATTATATAAGCAACTTGAGAAATAAAAAAAAAATGCTACCAACAGACTTTGTAACAACAAAAAAACTAACAGAGGACATTATTAACGAAAGAAAATCTTCATGTATGCTTGACATATCTGATCATATACACTGATAATAGTATTTTTGGTCCAGTTCGTAATAAACTTGCGTGTTTGTTATCAAGTAACACTGATTAGTTGGGAAAGTGATTTTTAATCCTGATTTCAATTTCAATATTTATACGTTATATATCCTTAGGGACGGAATTGTTACTGCAATAAAAAAAAATTCTTTTTCTTTCTTTTTGTGAAGATGTATTTCATTATTACTTTTTTTGCATGGTTTTTTGGGGAGTTCGAGTTTTTCGTATCCACAGAGCTATCAGAGGTCGCATGTGTTTCTTTAGACGATTTTTATGCAAGGTTTTCTAAGAAATGTATCTACCGTGCAAAAAAAAAATTGGGTGCGCTTTGCATTTGTAGTGAAAAAATTTGCAGAATTTTTCTTTGCACCTAACCCCCTTAAGCATAAATGCGGACACCGTGTGATAGTTAGCGCATATATAATCTTATCTTTTCTATTCTTTATTAGTCAAACGCGCATAGAGAAGAATTACGTAGGAATTACGACTTTTTAGATGTTTACAAATTTATATACCACTCAATAGTGTCTTTCAAAGATATAGGTAGTTATATGCTCTTCTTGGCCGGCCAGGATGAAGACTTTACACAGTTACTTATTATTCATTCAAATATCGTTATAGCCGTAAGGCTTTTACATTTTATACGTTTTGGTTAAGAATGGATAGGGCAGGGTGATGATTTGAAAACCAACAATAATTGGAGAGGAGGCGAATTTTCTAACCCGCATACGTTAGGCCGGGACAGGTTTATTTTTGAAATAAATAGCTCTCAACCTTAATTTCCTATTCTACGAAGCGAAGATCGAAGAAATAATTCGATTTCGTTGGCATCTGATCAGTGACTTTATAAACTTACGTATATTAACGTCAGTATAGATTTTTATGTATAACTGTATGTGGTTGATGATCTTCTTCATGGCAGTAATAAAACTTTACCGTATAATTCTATATAAAGTGTATCATCATATATTAAAATGAATTCTTGCTATCAAGATCATGTTAATTAAAGTGTAGCACATACACTTAAAAGATATTTCTTTGGCGCGCCACATCTTATATATGTGCATTTAAATTCTTTAGTTTATTAGGAAAATTGAGCGCAATGAAAATGTTTCTTTAATCATCTATCAGAACTGTAATTTTTCTATTTTGTGTACATTGTTTTAGAAGTCAACACACCCGATAAATTGGAATATCAATTCCATCCCGTTTCGGGCAATGTATTCACTTTTAAGGTGCGTTCTCCTAACGACGCTCATTTAGCACTGACATCAAATCCCGTCGAAGAAGATCCCATGTACGAGGTATTCCTTGGAGGATGGTCTAATAGCAAATCCGTAATACGTAAAAATCGTCAAAAACCCGATGTGGCTGAAGCCGATACTCCGGGCATTTTAGATGGTGGAGAATTTCGCGGTTTCTGGATACGTTGGTATGACAATGTAATAACTGTAGGCCGTGAAGGTGAAGCAGCTGCCTTTTTATCTTATGACGCACCCGATTTGTTCCCCATTCATTTTGTGGGTGTGTGCACCGGTTGGGGCGCTAATGGAACTTGGTTGCTTGAGGGTAAAATTAATAGCTTCAAGGAAACGATTTAAAATTCATTTAAATTAAAACATACCTTATAGAATCAACCGCTCCATCGGCACCGTCGGAACCAGCCATGGGTTTCGCACCACCGACCAGTGGTGGAGGGCCCGGCTGTTGGGTACCTGCTGCTAATGGTGAGATTCCTCCAACTTCTATGGAGGGTGGCTTCGATGGCAGTGAGCAACTGTACATTGCTCGCGCAAAACACGAAGGCGATTTAATTCCCGGCAAATTACATCCATCTCATGGTGTTTGTTATGTAGCCTTTGGTGGCGGTGAACACGGCCACAATGAATACGAAGTCTTATGTGCTGGTGGCGGTCAATGGGTACCGGTTCAAGATGGTAACATTCCTCCAAACGCGGTTCCAGGCGGTGAGACAGCTGAAGGTGAACCTTTGTTCATAGGCCGCGCTACTCATGACGGTACCGTGACCGTTGGAAAAGTCCAACCGTCTCACGGGTGCTGCTACATTCCCTACGGTGGCGAAGAGGTGGCTTATAAAGATTTCGAAGTTTACGTAGCGATGTAAAAATGTTTTGAATTAAGCTTTTCCCGTTTTTGTACTCACGCATACGTATAAATGTTTATGCAAAGCTTTATTGTTTATTAAAAAAAGTGGCACTTGTTGTAGTTGCAGAAATTTGCACAAAAAATGAATATCAATTAAACGAAATCGAATTATGAAGATTGTCTCGAATACATAAATTTACATAGAATAAAAGTGTTTTAATAAAAATGAAAAATTTTGTTTCAATTATACTAAAGAAATAGGAATTCAAAAGTTTGAAAACAATTTCATCTCATACCACAAAAGATGGGAAGACATGTGGTGGAGAATTATACATTTGGCATTCACACAGATAATTCTAAAGTTTAGGGTAAACATGTGATCTCGCTGCTATCACGTTACACACTGCTTTAGAATTCTAAACATTTGCGCCGACATTTTACTTATAAAATGTTAGCTTTAAAAAGGCTAGATTGAGTTCTCGTAAATTACATGTTCCATAGCTAGTTGTACGACCAGTTTTTAAAACTGTCAATTGTCTATGGCAGTTGTATCGCTGCAAGGAGTAACTTTATCACTCCACCATCTAAGGCGACGTGACCACATAAAAACCGTACTTTATTGGCGTAAGATTTTTGTAGCAGCATGGTTAAGTCTTCCTGTCGGTTCCTTTCTAATGAGCACTCAAACTTGCAAAAATTCATATAGAATGTCGCTTGTGCGTATCATGAATATTTTGACTTTTTGATGGAAACTTAACTCTCTGATAACCGTGGGAAAAACCAAAGTTGTGCATGAAAGACGTATGAAAAATTTTATAATTTATAGTTTTCAGAAAAAATCGCAAAAAATTTCAAAAGAAAGCCCATTGAAAACTGGCAAGGTAGAGTGGTTCTCATAGCGCTATTTCAACATGTTGAAATGTTGACATTACGTAATTAATGTTTATAATAATAATTTTAATTTGGATGATTCATGTGAAACAATATGTTGGTGTAGACATTTTTCGCAAATACACTCAATAAAGATAAACGCATCGTTGTTTGCCTTAATTAAAACTCATACTCATGTATTGTACGCTTGAGAAGTGCGTTCTATGTTTACATAGAAGGCAAAGGCTTAAGACTTTTTCACTGCCCCAATCTTTCTGTTATAATCAAATGACATGACTATTATTTGATCCGAAATACGACGTGAATTAGAAGATAACGTAGAAGATAAGGCATTGCTAAAACAAGTAAAAACATAGAGCATCACGGTCCAATGTTAAATATCCTACACCCACCTACACTTATCAATATACCGACTTTTCAAAATAAGACGTTAAATGGGAGTCGATCGAAAAGATGGTCCGACTTGAACCTATTTCAACACCGTTCGTCTTCGGGCCTGCGGCCAAAACAAGTCGAAATACCAAATTTCATAAAAATATCTCAAAAATTGCGACCTGCAAGTTGAGCACACACAAGATGGATCGACGGACAGACAAGCTTAAATCCTTCTGAATGGATCGGTACAACTTTCTGAGTCAATCAGCATAGTATAAGCTGCGTCCATCTCAAATCCTTCTGGATGTTGTATACATCTGCACAAACGTAGTATACCGTTCTTGGGGTGCAGAGATTAAAGAAATCTACATGCTACGACATATGTTAAGATATTTAAAAAGTTTTTATAATAATTTACTTCTTACTTTTTTTCCCTTCCCTTACCTTTTCTTTCACACGTTTCCCTTTAAAACAAGGAACTACAAAAATTCCTCAAGTACTGTTCAATATTAAGTGAAATCCACAGAATATCTTGACAATCTTAATTTACAAACACATTGTGGTAAGTTTAAAATGAAAGTTTGACAATTTTTGAAAAAACCCGTGAAAAATTAGCCCTTCTTCGGTACTACATACTATTACGAAATTATAGCCGAAATTTAAAATCAATCGCCCGAGAATCTAAAACAAAACAAACAAGAATGCCATAGTTGGGCAACACCGAACTTTAGATACCGTGCACCACTTTACATAATTAATAATGCATCACTTTACTTTACTTTATGAAAGCTCTCATACTGGAACGTAGTCAAACTCCAATGTGGTCTAACTTTAGAAGTCTTAATTCGTTTATCAAAGCTTTAATTATTTTCCACTTGTTTCCGCCATAACAAACCATATATATTAAGCTTCGTCACCATGCTTTTATGAGAGGTCCTATACGTGGTGCGGTCTAAAAAATGGATCTATGTTAGCTAAATTGGTTGATTACAAAGAACAACAAATTAGACATCTTTGGCATGTAAAGCCTAATTTTTTCACTGGAATCCTTATATGCAGTGCCATGCGAATAACGGACCTACGTGATCTACAGCCAGCAAGTTGAATTTTTATACCAAATTATTATTGTCATCAAGAAGTATTGGACCTTTTTACCATATCGAGATACTGTTTTCATAGGAAGGGTTATATGGCAAAGAATTCGAGCAATTGCCTCATCCAAGTTAGAATGGCGAATGCCATTCTAATTGGATTTTTTCTTATAGAGGTGTTATATGGGGATTAGTCGAAAAACTTGTCCATTGCGTTCATTCTTCGGCTGAAACACGTCACTGCATCAGATTTCATCAAAATATCTCGTATTATCTGGACAGAGATCAGGTGCAGAGATGATAGATAGACAAGGTAATTCCGAATGTCACAAACCGCTCTAATAAAAGGTGGGTCCATCTCAAGTCCCTCTGGCTGCAAAGAGCGTTAACTGAAGTCTCCTTTAAAATGCTTTTTACTGGAGAACACACAAATTTAATATTTTTAAAATTCTTTATATATCTTTGTTAAATTATCGTAAATAATTTTAAAATTTATATGTAATTTAATTAGTGAATCATGTCATATTTAAAAAAAAAAAAAAACAACGGTTGATTTGGATTTAAGGTCTACGAACAGTGAGAACATTACTCGTACTCTGACTCACACACATATTATCTGTCGACAGACAAAAGAAAAAAATCAGAGCAAAAAAATTTTGTTCGACTAAAGTCGACTATTGAATATCTGCATATACCCTATAAATGTGAATGTGATTATGATTATTTTTGAAACAAAAAGTATATCTATTGTATGTGTCATGAATATATTTAAAAAAACATTTGCAAACTATTAGAAAACTTAAGTTTGTTTCTATTTATCGAGATGATTTCAATTCTTGAAAAATCAGCGGAAAACATCAACCGATTTCTGAAAATTATTCCTTTATGTTCATTTAATTGGCATTTCTTTATCTACGAACTCTGCAATATTTGTTTCCTTGGTTTCCTTTTTTTGAGGTTTGTTTTTATTTTTTTCATTTAGCAATTTAGCAAACCTTAACGCCTCAAAAGTCATCAGAACCATCAATCAATATTTACAAATTTTTTATGGAAAGGAAGGTCTAAAGAAAAAATGGGAGTTTGTGGCACAGAAATTTCTATGAAGAACATTTTCTAGTGAACAACTGTTCTTACTCGGTTTTGACGACATATCGCAGATATTTTCAAAGTCAATTACAATGTGAATATCAAGGCCAGTTCATAAGTACTGTACGAATACCACGTCCACAATGTGTCTTTTATAGTGAGTTATTGCCCACAACTCCTAGTTTGGCTGTGTGCGTGGTTGTGGGGTCGCAAGACAACAGTCGTATGGACGTACAGATCTTAGAGAATTCGTATATTCCCTCCTATCTTATAGGCTTATTTCGATAGCTTTAAAAAATGAAAGACAGAAGGACGGACATATACCATTAAATTGACAAAAACGCACTCTATTACGCGCTTGCACGTAAAGAAACGAACGATAAACTTAGCACACATTTTCTGGATGAGGAGTAGAAGAAAGAAAACACAGGAGCAGCGTGTTTATTAAATAAGTGTTTTGATTTTATTATTATTATCTTTTTTTTTTACTGTTTGTTATTTTTGCTTGTGTGTGTTTTTTTAATTGTTTCTTTTTTTATTAATAATAATTGGTTTTTTTGTGGAATATATGTATGTGTATATATATATATATATATAATATTCTTATACATTTATGCGTATAAATATATATATATATATATATAATATATATTTAAATGAGATTAAGTACAGGCTACATTTCAAGTTTAAACATTTTTTGTTTTCTTTTGTTTTGTTTTTATATTTTGCAATTTTTACTTTTCATTTAAATTATTTAGCCATTCTGTGATGGTGATGATGATATGAAGTAAAAAATTCACTAACAATTGTGATTGATATTGATCGTATTAATTGATTGATGGATAGATTGATTGATTGATTGAATAAAATGATTAAAAGCATTTTCTTTTTCCTTTCCTTTTCAATGTGCAATAAACTGTTAAAAACAAAACAAGTTGAAAATATGTTTATAAACTAAAAATTTTTACATTTACAAGTGTTTCGCAAGACGACCACAATAATTTCACATAGATTAATTAATATTATTTATAATATTTATTGGATAGCTTTTGCATTTTGCATGGAAGAAATTGTAAATTTCCTTAACTTGTCCCTTTAAACGTTTCAATCTTTTTCAATTATAAATTAATTGAACGCAAGAACTTTCGGAGTAGGCAAAACGACCGATAAATACCCATCCCTTTATGTTATGAAGAATATACTTTTTGTTTAAGATCGCTTAGAGAGGGCTATGTAAATGTATCTTATCTTATAATTATCGGACACAGCACTTTGCAACCAAGTGAACCTCCCACACAAGTTACGATCTTTAGCAAGTCTAATATATAACATACAACCCGTTACTTACTTTGGAAATAAGCTGAAATGCCGCAACCTAGCTGTAAAGTGCCGTTTAATGGTTAAAAGGGGAAACAAGAAATGTGTGTTAACATAACGGGAAGTGTACTACAAGACGCAGAAATATTGCGTAGTTTCTTCACTTGGGAGATTTTAAGATGACATTCGTTATCGACTCTCGACCCAAACTTGACGAGACTAAAGAAAAGTTGACAAGGTCTCCTATTGTAGGGTGTGATTTACGCTAATCACGGGCGACATAGCGTGCAATTATACAAAGTTTCCATGTGCGCGTCTTCACTTAGAGGGCTACTTGTGTTTTAAAGGAAAACACATATTTTCTGTCATTGTGCCGTACACCGCTTGTTGTAGAAGGATACTCAGAAGAACTTCAGATAAATCCACCTTTTAATAAGAAATCGATCGATTCAGAATCATTTTTCGAATCACTTTCTGAACTGATTTGAACTTGTGTACTTGTCTGCATGTCTGTCTGTCTGTTCAGCCAACCCACAGATCCCAATTTATGAAATATTTCGATAAAATTTGGTACACTAATGTGTTTTGGCCCATAAACGAAAATAATGCGAATCGGACCATTTTTTCGACCACTTCCCATGCAACGCCTTATTTTGATAAGTCGATATATGAATAAACGTGGGATGGTGTAGGGGATTTAGTGATGGTTCGTGCCCTATTGTAGTGTTTTTAATTATATGATATTAAAATTATTGCTCGCAAACTTTCAATCATTGAAAAAAGCATATTTTGCAAAATTTTCATTTAAAACTTTTGATAATTCAACAGTTGGGATGTGGTTATCAGAGAGCTTTATTTCCGCACTGAACTCGATAAGCCGTGACAGCTTTCTTTGCAAATCAAAAACAATCTCCTTTAGATTTAAAAAAGAAATAAAATTTGATTTTTTGGCGGATTTTCGGTTAAACTGGCACTACGCATCCTCTGCTAAAATAAATTACGATTAACCACAGAAAGCCTTCGTTCAAACACCAGTCAATTTCATACGGAAGAAGGGTCCCAAATTTCCATGGGATCAGTGCATTAGCTATTGAGTAATCGTTTACGTAGACTAAGAAAAAAGTACTTTTTAAAAATAAAAACGCATTTAAAGTTTAAGTGGCAGTTTGAGCAGTGGGAGAGTGGGAGTTTTACTCCAATTGTCTCCGAAAACCCATAGGTTCTCTTAAGGTCTTGTTATGTTCTTCAAAATGAGTTAAAATTTTGTTATTATTATAACTTGTTCGATTAATGAAATAAATTCTGTGACTAACAAAATCGAGCACTAACGACATAAGCTATCGTTTCTACTCTAGAATCGTTTCTACGTAGAATCTAGTAGATTTCAGGATGTCCACTGCTTCGAATGAGATTCTCTTAGCAAAAGGAAAGTTTGGAGCAATCGCAAAGAAATTACGTTCTTGTAAGAACTTTTTCACACTTACGGATATGAGGAGAATATATATTAAGGATTCATTGAGGTGGACAACAGTGGTGCAATTGTTTGGCCGAGGCATCCTAAGGCTAAAGACTTCAATTTATGACTTACACCAAATATTGGTAAGAAACTGTATATAAATAATTCGCCTAGAAAAGCATTCTCGCTAATTAACGTGAATTTGAAACTTGATTCGGAAGTGACTACGGTTAGTCGCTGCCGCTCGGAAGCATTTTCAAAAATCACTTATTGTGAGCGTATAAAGTGCACGGAAGCACGATATTTTACCACGATATTTTGCTAACTCGACTTCGAGAACGTGTACAACCAATTCAAGGTCATTGCGACAGCGTCATAGGTACCGTAAATGCAATGATAAAATTAGCATATTCCTCAAGGATGGGTACATTAATTTTTAGTAGAGATAATACAGAATGATTGATTCGTTTTTTTTTTTTAGTTAATTGAAATCGATTTACCTTAAAGGCTTAATTGGTAACAATTATTTTCTGTTTTTAGATAAAATTATTTGATGGGTTTTTGTTTTTTCTTGCTTTTTCTTAACTTTGTATCTTATGTAGGCTTAAAGGTGTTATCGTTATATATATATGTATATATATATATATTTAATATATTCCCCTATTATATTATATTTAAGTAACATTTTGTTTGTTGTTGTGTGTTTCTTTCTTGTTTACTCAATAAATAATTGCAAGATGACAAGATTTAGCATAAGTGTTATTGTGGTAGTAATACAAATATTTGTGAGAGTTGAAAAAAAGAGCAGAAGAATAGAGGTTTCATTTAACAATTTCTAAAATTCAATTAATTTATTTAATTAGTCTTCTTTCCTAGTAAGTTTCTTTTTCTTTTTCTTTTTCTTTTTTTTTTATAAATCTACATATAAATGTATAGAAATATTATTTGTGTTAATCAATTTTGATTCATTTTTTCATTTTTTATAGTTTTAGAATAATACATTAAATATTACTTGTATTCTCTTCTGCACCCTCCACTTCTTCTTCATCGTAATAAAGTCTCAAAAACAAAATAGCACAAAGTTGACTAAACAAAGACATATATATATATATATATGTATGTATGTAATAAGTAATAAAAACAAAAGTATAGGAAAAACTTGAAATAAATATTCAACACCACGAAAACATTAGTTAAACAAACGGAGGTTTTATCATTTTTAGATAAATACAAAGCAAAAAAAAAAAAAAAACATGAAACAAAATAAGGTAATAAATAAATAAAGACTCTGCACTTTATCTTAAAGTTTAAACTATACGTTAATCGATTTTACCATCAAAGTTTACATATGCTTTACATACGCGCACATAAGTAGAGATAAGCAAAAGTATATTATTTCTAAATTCGACTAAATACAAAAATTTTCCATTTTCTTCATCTCAATTATTATTTAATCGTTTACATATCGATTTTTTCCGCTTAATTTTAATTATTCAAAGACCATTGCGCGAATTGCTCTTGCCACTGGCTCTCATTACTACTGGTCATGTTGGCCTAAAATGAAAATTGAAAGATAAAATTTGCTCTTTAGTTCATCACACCTCTGCTTTGATTGAAACAAATGCTTTTAGTTTTTTTCATAATTTGTTTCTAAATGCATATAAAACTATAAGGAAGAACCTTTACCTTTTCACTCCATTCGCTACTAAATGACTGTGTATCCTCATAATCTGGAATATTTATTGAAAAAGCATTTTTGAAACAGCATTTCTTTTCGTTTTTTTTTTTATTTTTTTCTTTTCTTTTGTTTTAAGTTTTCTCATCAATAAATTTTCAATAATTTATTTTTATTTTATATTGAGAAACTGTACAATTTTCTAAATGAAAATTAAAAAAAAAAAATTTTCAACATAAACCTATTTAGCAACAACAATAATACTGATAATAATAAAAAAAATAATAATAGTAACGACGATAATACATATCTACAAAAACATAAATAATGAGTCTTTTCCAATGACAGCATATAACTAATAAAGCAGCTACGGCATATTAACATATCTGGAATCCAATTGATCCAATTCTCAATGCCAATTGAATTTTAAAAACCCATAAATAAATAATAATAAGCGATCTGCTTTTATATACGAATCAGTCTTTAGAAATCTTATCAGTTCACAATCAGATTTTCTAATTTTATGTTATTTTTTAATAACCAACTAATAGCGCCTTTTTAATTTCCCTAAACGATATGTTGAGAATATGCCTTCAAATGCTTCAAAGACGCACTAAAGAACGCAGTAGCTCTCCAAATATGGCCCCAGCAATCAATGTAGTCACTATCTAACCGCGTTATCGACGCCATTTTCTTGTTGACATCTGACAAAAATTTTTAATTCACAGTAATTCAAATTTCATATAATAGCGCAGTTTTTAATAGCGTTGGACGTGTCGAACTTGGGGCCTGAAAATTACGATTTGCAGACAACATTGATATTCTGTTGCAGAATCGCATCGAGAGTTTGTCGAAACTTGAATGGAAAGCACAGGGAGGGTTTTGAGCGGCGATTTTAATGGGAGCATTGTTGGATAAGGATGACAATAATTCGCGCTTGAATTAAATGTGACACGAAAAGTCATCTCAATGCGTTCTCATACGAAAATGGGTGCCAAATGCACTTAATGACAGACAGCAGCAAAATTGAAACATCACTTGTGATATGGTGCTCATTAGGTACAAAAGGAAATCATTTCCCCATCGGGTTGTGATTGTGTGCAATAAAAAATATATGTATTTTGAGAATATTAAATATAAGCGTACAGTAATAGGTAAGTCCAGGCGAATCATCCACATCGACTGCAAGGCCAAATCGCTAAGGAAGGAAGGCAATGCTTTACTTTTAACCGAGTTCGAAAGCTCTAAAGTCTTCTACGTGCTTTTAAGACCTGAGAAAACGGTTAATATTGAAAGTTGCCAACAATCAGTGTGAACGATTTCAATCAAGTTGTGACGTCAGAAACGCAACACAAACGCACGATCAAGGAAACAATTAGCGCGATTAGTTGGGCGATAGTTTGATATACAACTTCCTCACCAGACATGGCTCCTTCCGTTTACTAGTTATTTGCATCGATGAGACGGACACTTGTTGCGCTGTGCTTCATTTCTTACGACACTGCAAAAAAATAGCCCGATGACTAGTTTACCTCAAAAGAGCAACAGTTTGGTGACAATGTCCATAAATTGTTGCATAGCTGACAAAAATACACATCTCTCAAACATCGTATCTCTTATGATTTTCATAACATTAACGCACATTTTCTATATAAAAATTGCGGTTGCATTTTTACATACTTGGTATGGTAAATATTCTCAGGGCTGAAGAAAGAGGCAATAGGATATACAGTAAATATTCTTGATCCATGCCAATCGATTTAGACATGTTCATCTAATTGTCCGTCCTAATGTCGAAATTTTGATTATAACCTAAAAACGAGAAACGATTTTGTTCTTCACTTTTTTAATAACTTTCGCCAGGTTAAGGTAAAAAAGCAGCAAACTCAGTGTGCTGGCCGCCACGATCGTCGGAGGAGTGGTAATGTGGAACTTTTCTTTAAACTAATCTTTTTTTAGTTACTTTCTTTTAATAAATTCTATAAAATGTTCACATCAAGTCCAAAACCAGCGAAATTGAACAAAAGAGTTCCATCACAATTATAAAAAACACGTTTATGAATCAGGTGAGTATTGATTAGACCTGCCTAACTACCCGAGAATTGCCGCCTAGTTGAATAATATTTGCATACAAGCGACGAGATATACCGCATACATCCAATAAATAAATATTCGCTCCGTCTTGCAGTTACATATCACGTGGAATCTATTCGTTGGAATTGAAAGAAGTAGCCCAGTAGCGAGTAGTAATTTTTCTCTTTTAATCTTAAAGAGTCCCATGGATAATGATTACATTTCAAGTATGAAACGTTGAAGACATTATCCCCCCAGGAAGGGCTTACAAGAATAATAAATTTTCAAACAATCGGGTGTTACAACGATCTTTTTCTTTTCTTTTTTAACAAAACCAGTCACTCAGAAGATATCTCCTATCCAAATAACAGGGTGGCGTTTAGAAAGAAGTGAGGAAAGAGAGATTAGAGATGGTGGTCGCAATCCAAGGGATGTGTGCCCAATAGGTTGGCGTTATGCGTTTAACGACCAATTACTCACTGTAACTACGAGCAAAGTGAACTCCACCGCACTAAGTTTCTTAGTCTTTAAGACCAATTAGATACATTTTATAAATTTGAATTTTTGCTTGTTTTTTATTTATTTATTGAAAGGTTAGACATTCGTTCCCTAGTGCGGGTTCTTAGCACTTTATTCTTTGAAAGCCAAATCGATTTGCTTCCAACAAATTTATCCGTGTTGTAAGAATTTGTAGTAAAATCTGTCAGACGTGTTTACTTCATATGCATATGGTATACAAAAAAAGTCCTTAATGGGCGCGGGACCACAATGAATAATAATACCGAAATAAATAATGTGTATATATGATATTCATTGAGAACGATCCGTCCTCTTTATGCCAACTATCGAACGATGGAGACAAATTAACTTGCTCCTTGTGTTCCTAATATGGGAGAATATACAGAAGACGTCCTATTCGTACTATATATTAATATGTACACACCTGGTAGCTATGTTTAATCACTCGAGCTCTGTCTATTGGCACACTCGTAGTTGCATTGCAACATTCAATTATTGAGAGAGAAACTTGGCGTAAGCATTACTAGTTAAGGATCAATTCCGAAACAGGAAATGTTCCGCCCATAACCAAGTACACAAAAAGCTGCAATTGACAATTTATTTTCATTACTAATAACTAAGAAAATTATGTTCGGCTGTAACCGAATCTTTTATGCCCATCACCGTTATCGTAAAAAAGAGCAAAGACAAAAAGGAAAAAACTAAATTTCTATACAATTTATTATTATTATTATTAGGTGGGCGCGACTACTTTGTCATCATCTCCACTGTAGTTTTTGGGTAACGAGCGAAAAATGCGGAAAGCACAGGTTACAGGTCACCGTTACTATAGTATCGCCCATCGAATATATATGTACGTTCATCATTTTATGGATTTATTTGTTGTGGTTCATGGATAATGATCAAAAACCCCACTTTCTAATGCTTTTGGAAAATAGAGGTGTCTTCAGTTTATGTGGTACCCTTCGATCGATTTGGCCTACCTTCAATGCCGACGTTTCGACCAAATTTGAAGTCGATAGCTTAATTTTTGCGGCCACGAGAAGATTTACAATTAACAATTATTACACAGACGGACAGACGGACATGTTTAAATCGATTCATAATTTAATGCTGATCAAGAATATACCTACTTTAAGGCGTCTGTGAAACTTTCTACTGAGCGATGCAAACAACATTTTAACAAAATGAATACAGCCCTCATCCTGTGGGTGATGAGTGTAAAAACTTGATAAAATTATTTTTCAAGATTATCCGACAAACACGCTGTCCGTTAATAAAATACTTTGCAATCTTTTTATACCGATAAACTGCACAATTAACATTCGAAATGGAGCGCAGGCTTAAATGAGCAGATAAACGATTATTCTGTCTCGGATTGCAACCAATTGCTACCTTTAAACGTCATCGGAAACGGGTCAACATATATATAAATTGCAATTTATTTTGAAATCAATGATCGTGTCAGCCAACGAGCTGGGTTATTTTCACAGAGATCTGTGAGAGAGAGACAGAGATAAAAGGAGATAAAGAGTGCATCGATAGAGAGTACATGGATTTTATTGGAATTGGAAGTGAGTTTTGAAAGGATTACAAAAGGATAATACACAAATAGTATCCGGTTGCGCCTATAGGTATGCAAAGCAAGCTCTTCATAGATTTAGCAGGGGCTGCGCCGATTATTAACATTTCGCACGAAGCATTCTAAACTAGCTAAACTAAAGATGATAAATAAATATTAACGAATGCGGAACAAATTGATAAGAAAAACTAAGAAAAGAAAAAAAAGTTATACAAAAAAATTATACTAAAATAGAAAATTTTGAATTGTACCTTTTTGAGAAACGATAACAAGTTAACGATAACGATAACGATAATAAGAATTATAACACACACACAGATTAGATATGTTTCTTGCTTGTATGCATAACTTTATGTGTATGTATTAAGTAAGTTGGAAGAAGATAAGACGTAAATATTGAAGTAAACATTTACACAACATATGTACATAAAGAGACAGAGAGAGAAAGTGAGTGAGAGAGAGAGAGAGAGAGAGAGTTGGTATGGTTGCGTATATGTATGGTAAACATTGATAGAGATTCATAAACTCAAACTATATTTCAGTAAATGGGCGTGCATTATCAATTGCAGTTCATCGATTGTCTCACCGATTTCATGCAATAACGGAAATCCGGCATCGGGATCATCGATCAACATTTCCGGATAATGTTTATAGCACATTATACGATTAATATGAGCCTGCTCTTCGGCTATATCTACATCGGTATCTAATTCAACATCTGTATCATTTTCAATTCGATAACGTAATTCGGCATCGTTATCAGCATTATCCTCCAAAGATGTTAAGTCAGACTCATAGTGCAATTGTAGCGTTGACATGCCGCTATCATAAGCGCCGGGTAAGTCATAAATACCGCTACCGCCACCGCTAACGCCACCACCTCCACCTCCACCTCCACCTCCACATCCACTATCCAAATCTGTATTGAAGTAATCATATTCTTCATCATCAGATTCGCCACCCTCAACATGACGTATGCCTGCCGCGCCAAAGATTTTTAGTTTTTTGTTGAGTAAAGTAGAAAAAAAAATTCAGCAAGTATTTCTTGTTTGTTTGCAGAGATACAAAATAATTGTTTTTTTTTTTTTTCATATATTATATATATATATATATATGTATATATAGATATATGTATACATATATATATGTATATATAAAGATATTTGTTCTAGTGTAGTTCTTAGAGTATGCACAGCCACATGTAGAATGAGTGAAGTTTTGGATTATTTTTTTCATTCGATTTTATCACATATATATATACATTTAGTGTCCTAACAATTGCATTGTTTACGCTTTCGTCGTCTGTTCGGAAAATATTCTATAAAATTAAAGGAAATTAGAAAACATAAATTATAATTAATAGAAAAATAATAGAAAGAGAGAAAGAACGTAAATGGAGGAAAATGAAAAATCAAATTTTATGTTTTTAGAGAACATCGATAAGCATATCTCATTGAAACTGAATTTATAAAAGAATTTTGAAAATTTTGCTTTTAAACGAAACTTACCTAAAGGTAAAATGAAACGGGCCTGCGTAACTTTAAGTGATTGCACTGTAAGAACATATATTTACACACACACACAAACACACAAACGAGTACACATTTATGTTTATAAAAACTATATTCGTTAGATATAACATACATATACATAAATATTTTATTTGGGTTAAAATACTTGTGGCAATAGGATATAGGAAAAGAGAGAGAAACAATTGAAACTATGTAGTAATAGTTTTTCTCATTTCAACTATTGTTCAAGCATTTCAATAAATTTTTGCACATAATTTGTATTTTTTTTTATTTTTTGTTTTTTTTTTACTTTTTTTTTTAATCTTAGCGATAAGCAGAGAATAAAGAGGTTTTTTTGCCCTAAAACATAATAGAGCGCAACAACGACGGTATTTATGCTTAGTGAGTGATTACCTGTATTCAAGTCATTTAGCAGAGTAGACATAGCGGTGGTCACTGAATCTGCTGCTTCATTTAATTCTGCACTTGTATTATTAAGCAGGTAAGCAGTTTCCTGATTCGTTGTTGTTTCTTAACACAAAATTAAGTTCATTTATAATTAAATTAAAAAAAAAACAAAATCGAATCTCATAAAATTATAATCAAATCTAATGTATATAATTTCCTACAAAGTTCTTTATGCATAGAAAACCGCCCCAAAACCTAATCCCTGGATCGATAGAAAAGACTCTATATTTTCGTTTATGTGGATAAGTAGTTTTTTTTCAGGAGATAGTACTCACTTGCGTTTCCATTTGAATTGAACGGAGCACGTAATTCATTGGCCAGTTGTTGAGTGAGTTGGTCCATTTGACTCTGAGTGTAAGCATTCGGATTTAGAGCCGTGTGTTGCTGTTGCATGCGCAGAGCGTTACCGGGTCCGATTACATTGATACCGGGCTGTTGCACGTGCAGCGAACTCATGGGTGAAGTGCCGTGCGTATTAATTCCGCCTCCAGCACCGCAGCTTGTCGCAGCAGCAGTGCCGCCTGGCATGGGAGGTGATTTACCAGAGCGGGGACTAGAATTGGGTGTGGACCTAGGCGAAGCTGTCTGCTGATTCTTTAACATACGCATTAAGCCCTCCAGTTGTTCCATTAGTTGACGTCGTGAATCTTGCAAAGCTCCCAAGTGGCCTTCAAGTTCTCCCTTACGTTGTCGTAATGCTCGTAATTCGTTAATCAATGCTGGATTCTCCGGAGCCATTTGCTCTGCTTCCTGTTGGCGTCTTAACCGAGCTATTTCCCGCATAATTTCTTTATTTTTAGCTTCCAGCTGGGCGATCAATTCCCGTTGAGCTCGCGAATTATCGGAACTAATGGTATTGGCTGCATCGGCAACATTAGCTGGGCCACTAGGCTGTGAAAAGAAGTAATTATTATATAAATGAGAGCAATTTCAACTAAGACAAATAAATTTAACAGAAAATTAACAAAAAAAGTCGTATTCCTTGGGGTAATAATTTCCACTTATTTTAGCCAATGTCTGGAGCGCATTTGCGGAGAGGTCTGATGAATGCTGCATCCAATTTTAGATCAACACCTATTAAGCATGTTATGGTTATTTTTACGCTCGACCTGTAATGACCAAATATTCTATTTTCTATTCCAATGGTTTTGACGAAGAGAATTTTCGCAACAAACGACATATGGATGTGCGAAATGATGAAAGGACCTAAGGAATCTGTTATAGAAATGAAAAACTGTATACAAATAAACGGAAAGTTAGATGTATGTCCGCCATGATCGACGTTTACCCCCGCGACTTAACACCACTTTACTTAATACTATTCTCCATTTACTTTGGGGAGTCGGCCAAGCCTTCAACTGATGTGGTTCAAATTTAGCAAATTTAATTTTCTCATCAAAAATCTTACTATTCTTCAACTATTTCCATCGTAAAGGGCTAAATATTGGACTTTACGAAATAGAGACTTACTTTGCATGAGAGCGCTTACATGGTATGGAATTTGATTCACATAATTTTTCATCATAAAATATTAAAAATAAGATCTTTTTCTGTATAATGCCGTCCTCTGCAAATAATGTTCCCATTGGATCAAGGTTTGCCATATTTATTTTACTTGCCAAAATACTAATGCCTACTGACTTTGGGATCGAAATGTTAAAAATTGATTTTGTAGCGCAAGAAGCCTTTTTTTCCATTGGGGCGTTATATGACGAGTGTTTGTGAAAATGGTCTGACCAGATCCATTTTTAAAGGGGTTGATGCTTGGAACAAAACACGTGAGTGTAGCAGCTTTCGTTAAGGTATCTTAAAAATTGCGATCTGTACGTTGCCGCATATTGAACGAATAGATGCACAGACAAGGTGAAACTGATTCAGAAAATGATTCCGTATCGATTGACATAATAAAATGATAGATCTATCTTAAGCCGCGAAAATATAACATATCTTGCAATATAAGTGGTGCAGGGTATAACTACAAGAGATAAATATTTTCAAGTTACAAAAGTGATTTTGTATTAACTCTTCAAGTTAGTGTGTGGAATTACTTACTGTACGATTCTCTTGAGCGAGACGAGCTGCATAGCGGGCTATTAAACGATGCTCCTCATCATTGGCTGAAGCAGCAGCCAAACGTGAAGCTGCAGCACCAGTGGCACTATCCACACTGCGGCCGGTAGCACGTGAGTCTATAGTGCTGGAGCGATCAAAAAGGCCGCCACCGCCCCCGCTACCGGATAAAACACCTCCCAGACCATGGAGTAATGACGGATCGCTGAAACCGTTGTGCGAAGGCAGCGGTGATGGTGGCACAATGTGCGATAAATTCAACGTCTTTTCAGGCTGTTCAGGAAATCGTGGCAACACTTGAGTCGTCTTTTCGGGAACACATCGGAAACTTTTGCGCAACGAATGACCAATCTGCTTGCTCGGCGATTTATAGCTCGAGTACTCCTTGACCTCGTGATCGTTTTGATGATTCAGTGACGTCTTGCCATGCCAAAAGCACTCCTGACACAATTGGTAGGCGTGACATCGCTGACAACGATAACGAAAGCCCGTGAAGTTTTCCTTATGACAGACAGAGCAGATTGTCGGATGCACGATCGTCTCAACCGTGGCCAAACGGTGCAACAAAGGTAACCACACAAGGCAGGATGGTCCCGGTTCAGACATAAGTGTTGCCATGAAGTCATTCACAGTGACTTTATTTTCGGCCGGAAAAATCTCGTCTTCAAGCCCATCCTTGTAATGGAATGTAGGCGATTCGTAAACCGCTGCCGGTAAAGCTAATACTTCACGTAAAAATTCTCCCAATTTCCATGTTACCAGTTGACCAGCACCGTCCGATATTTGAGAAAATATATCTAAACCAAAACAACAAAAGTACAATATTTTTGCTTTGTCATACATATATCTACGGATAAATGTTATGAAACTTACATCTTAATTTATCTACCAATTTACCAGAGCACATTGTAGCCAAAGCTACTTTAATGGAAAACACTCGTATTTTACCAGAATTATCACTAAAAAAATAAATTAAATGTTGAATATGTTAGGATACGTTATGTATATAGCATACGTTAGTTTGCACATTCACTTACCTGGTATAAGCTGCCAGAAGCCAGTTAAGTAATAAGCCAGCTTTAGAATCAACAGGAACTTGTTGTGATGTTGGCAGTCGTTTGTTAAGATTGTGATATAATGATGAAACTAAAGTTTCTAAACGTGCTACGCTAACATCACTTTGTGGCTCAAGAGTATTTAAGCCATTCTCTCGAAATGCTTCAATTACATTCCATATGTCGACTAAATGCAGATTTGTAGACTTTTGTATGTAACGTAATTTAGAGGCGGTACGATATGAAGCGAAACGTATCGAATCAAAGGTTTGTAAGCGTAAATCTTGCAATATAGCAACACGAGGCTCTAACTCCATCATAATGACTAGCTGTTGGTGGCTCTGTTACGCTCTGAACGCGAACTGCAAACAGTAAGTAAGAATAGAAAAATTAAAATAATTGCTTGTCATGACAAAAAGATTTCATTTCACACATTTGAAGATAATATTAAAGGAAGTTTTTACACGAACACCGTAGCCCAACCAACCACAACAGTATACTGTTTGTTATATCAGTATCATCATCATTTAATCACTAAATAGATAATTGGGTCGACTTTATGATATCCTGTTGTTTAGTTTAATTTCTGTTGGTCTAAAGCTATAGAAAATTCAAATTTTTATCCTCTCCTTACTTTCCTTGCATCTCTCTTTTCCGTAATCTATATATATATATATATATATGTATATATACCCACAAACACACACACACGTATATATATATATATATATATATATATATATATATATATATAAGTAAGTGCTTGTCCTGATTCTTTTCTGCATAGTAATCGTTTATGAGTTACATACAACTGCAACGACAGCAGAAGCTTCTGGCTGTCATCTGCCATCCAATAATATCCTTCTTATCTCACTGTGCTTACATTTACATCATATTTGCCAATATGACTCATTGACTGGCGCCTTAAAAAATGTGATACGTTGAAGAAATCGCACAACAACAACAACAAAAACAACATCAAAAACAGCACAGATGGATTTTTTTTTTTACGCGGTGAGCGGGGAAAAATGATAGAAGAACAGTGGAAAAAAAACATAGTAATAAAAATTCCGCATTTAATGGAACACGATAAGCACTATTTTGCAAAGTTGTAAACTAATAGACAAAAAATAAAAAGTATCAGGAGAAAAGCAAGAAACAAATTCAATCATAGTAATAAGAAGAAGAATTCATTAAATACATTATAAGCTGCGTGTTCGATAATCAGTTCTGATCCATATTCAATGAGACTTTTTTAGATATTTTATCCGCAACTCGGGCAAATCTCTTCAGCTCTACTAATGTATTCTAAATATGTACATATGTTTATATATGCATATGTATTTTGCATAATGCTATGATGTTGTTGGTGCCTCTATGTGTCTTCATTATTCTACCCAATGAAGAGCTTGAGATAAAGGAACCAGCAACCAGCATTAATCTCCCAAAGTTAGATTCAATTCATGGCGGAGAACAGCAACAGTTGGAGAAAAAAAACAACTTTAGTTATTGCTTAAGTTGTTTTCAACAATCTATTGAAAATTAGTAAAAACTTATATTGAGCAACTGTTGGCGGACAAAACAAATACATACATGACTCTGGGATAATTCATAATAATGAACTATTGCTCATAGAAATAGAAATCAGCTCCGAATAGTTTTTGTTTCTTTTTCCGCTGATGTACACGTACTTTAGCTTATAGCGAAAATCGTAGAAACCAATCACTCGGTAGATATTGGCCTTACGTGTGACACAGTGATGTTTAGAAAAAAGTTGCGAAAGAGAGCGAGAGAGAGAAAAGGGAGCAGACGCAAGTTAGTAGGTGTTTGCCCAATCAGTAGGCATCGTACCTTTATCGACTGAACTCACTTAGGAACCCACCCACATAGCTTTAATTTGACATGATAAAGTACTAGATAATAATAAATTGACAGGTAGCGTCACTAATATAAACGCAGCTAAGCAGAGTGTGTTTAACCGAACAAATTTTTTGTGTGGTAACCGAGATTTCTTAACTACACCTCTTTCTATTAGGCGAACTACCGCAGCGACTTGTTTCAAAAGCATTTTGAGCAGATCTAAAAATATGATAGCGTATAGGACTACATGGCCTGATATACTGAACATGCCATCACCGACTTTCTATATATATAGATGCCTGCCACTATTTTTACCCAATTGTCAATTTGACACCAATACGTTCACAACTTGCACTGATTTTCAATTTTGATTGAATTAAACGGATATATGTCTCAGTTTTCTATACTGCTTTCCCGGACGAGAGGTAAATTCTATCAGTTGTATTGCAAATTATATAATATTACAGATTGGTTGGTTCATTGCATTTTAATTTATTTGCGGGACAAGTTGGTAGTACAAGGCTTCTTAGCCTTGAACCAGGAACCCTAATGGAGGAAGGTTGTAGATGTGACTTGGCAACACATATCTTTATCAAATTTTCTTGGTTATAAAGAGGTATTTATCACTTTTATTTTCTTCTCTACGATGCTTATGATCCGATTACGCCCATTTTGAACTAGGCTTTTTTAATTAATCGAAAAATATTCCTCCCGGCTTTTAACATTATATCTTACATGTCGAATGCGCACAAAAACTCTCAAAGTATTAAAAAGTTTCAAGGCAAATAGACACAATTTGATGTAAATATAGATACAAAATATCCCGAGAGTTAGAAGAGGAAAAAAATGGGTTTTTTATAGTAAGAAATCGAAATTTAACTCGCAAATTATCGAAATCAATCTGATATATCCGGCAGTCCGGTAGTCTAGTGTTGATTAGTATACGAAAACCATTCTCAACGATATTCGCTTGCTTAGTGAGGCAAGCAACTCGAGCGGTGCATTAAATGAAAAATTATCCGTTTGTTGTGTGTATTACGCCACCTACATTATCGAACTATTTCTACTACTCCTTCCGAAAATTTAAAAGATTCAATATGTCCAACATACGTTTGCATTAAGACCGACCATGTTACGACACGTTAAGAAAGGCGCAAGGATACATTGATTAAAAACTGTGGAAAATTTCGCATCATGCAATGGTTGCGAAAACTTTCATTCGAATAAATAAACGCATCCCTGCCGGCGCTGAAAATGTTCAATTGGGCAGTGTAAACCGCCAGAGGCAAGTGGAGAGCGTTAAGACAGTTAAGAGGGATGATCGAGGCGTATAGTATAATAAGGATTAAACATAAGAGTTAAAATTTTAATTAAATAATACAATTGGCTGAGAGAGGGAAGAAGGGTCCATTTCGTTTACTAATATACCGTCTGAGAAATAGAGCATATTGCACATCATCATCACCTGACCATTTGCAACCGATGTTAACAGAATTGGAACTAGCTATTAATGAATTCTGGAAACTCCTTCAATTATATGATTTATTTTTATAACCACCATAACCATGTCTGTCTGTCTGTACGTTTGTGAGTTGTGTGTTGCTGACACTCTCCTAGTCGCAAAGATGAGATTATCAACTTCAATTTTTGGTGAACTTCAAATGGTGGTGAATGGAAGTTTCTGCACGCACGTTGGTATTGAAAACGGGCCAAATTGGTCAGAGCCCATGCCCGGTGCAAAGCGCAAAGTGAACGCAACTGCTAACGCATGAAAGCCAGAAGGCTGAAATTGCCTACACTTACTTTGTGGAAATGTCTATTATTTACGTGAAAAAATGGATAAAATCGTCCTTGCCCACACAAAAATACAAGCAAAGTGAATTTAATACTTTTCTTATTTAAATGAAAGCATGAGGCGCTAAAGATTTTATTGATGGTGGTGGCACGTGGGGTTCGTCCCCAGCCGAGTGTAACTTTTTTCGTTGTTTTTTATTGATTTTGGATTAGTTTTGAATTTTGTTGTATTTGTACTCTACACCATTTGTGATATAGGGTATATTAATTTTGTGCAGATGTATGTAAAACCCGTAACGGCTTCGGATAGACCCACCATTTATTATAGTTATCGATTCAGAATCATTATTTGAATCAATTTAAGCATGTCTGTCCGTCTATCTATCATATAAATGTATTTTCTGTATCCCACCTTACATAAGGGTTCCGACGAACATCACGCCTTTATATGACAAAAAGTACTTTATTTAAAATTTAATGATGAAAATTGGTTCATAATGGTGATTTAATATTGAAATTAACTCCATATTATTTGGACTTCGTAGATCTATTTTTCGGACCTCAGCCCTTATAAGGGTACTATTGAATGGTAAGCTTTTGTGTGGTGATAAAATCCAACTTTTTATATTTTATAACGGAAATACACGAATAGCAGAATAAGTTCCTTAAGAAGCAGGTTAATTTTTCGTATTTTTGGTCCCTCTTCCATATAACGACTCCCTTAGACACACCCTTAGATGAACACAAGGTATACTTGTTGGTATTTATTATGTGTAGCATTAACCTAAGCGAAATAATGTAGGGTATCTAGTGGTCGGCATTGTTCAACTACAATTTTTTGCTTGTGTTACTTTGTAATTTCGTACACTACACTATTGTGGAGTAAGGAAAAGTAAAAATTGTTTTTTTAGTAAGGGGCCCATAAAAGCTTCACAAACTACAAGATAAACGCTCAGATGACATGTTCAGTTATACGTAAGTTAATTGCCAACTGTGTCTTAAAGAAAACCGTAAATATGTTAAAAAGTCGCAAATCAAACCAAAAGCCGTGTTCGGAGCAACATTGTGGAGACGTCACGAGTCACAAAGCAATCAAAAGCATTTTTGTTGCTGCTGTCTTTCAAACTGCAAACGCTTTGTCCTACAACAAAATAGATGTTGGAGAGATTTATTCTGACTATTGTTCTAAAGTCACAAAAACTCTTACTATGATCAGTCTAGAGTAGTGACAACGGCAGTATATGACCGTAAGCCTATAGTTGATTTTTTCAAGTAAGTAAATGAGTTTGAATTTTGAAGTCGTAATGCTTGCACACATGTATGCTAAGAAGTTGCAAAATTTTCATAGTTTTAAAGAAAAAAAAAAAAAAAAACACATTTCGGCTTGAAATTTCCATTCAAATGCTACACAAGAACTCTAACAAAGCCTTATTGTTGTACGTGTACGTAGGTGTAGAGAATATTTATGAATATATATATATATGTACGTATTTGTATGTACGAAAAATTCTACTAACCTAGAAACATACGTATGAATAAATATATGCATGCATACGCTTCTAATTAAAGGTGTAAATATCGTATTTATGTAGGTATGTCGGCATATTTTTGTGCGATTGTTCTGTTAGCATCCATCACTATACTAAACGACATATGAAAGAATACTAAAACTGACATAGGCACGTAAGAGGGCATACGAACGAGGATGGAAATGATACGCTGCATATTTTGATGCCACTTTAGCAGTTGAGCAAACTATTATGGAATCGCACCTGCATGCGAGCACCGGGTATTTTTGTTATTTTTATTTTTGCTTTTATTTTATTTTTCGCTCTAAACGGTCCTCTAAATGAAAGCCTGGAGAGGAAGAATTCCATTGTAGAGTTGTGCATACGGTAGCATAAGTGCTTGTATTTAGACAAAGAAAAAAAAAAAAAATAATTTTATTCATACTAACAACATATGAAAACGTTAAACGCCCACTTATGTACATTCACAATTGAATTATTGCCACGTCCCCAAATTATGACAATACCCGTATAGGCAAGAGAAAGAGACAGAGAGAGAGAGAGAGAGAGAGAAGGGAAAAAAGAACGCACAATCTGTACATGTGTATGATAATTTGTATGAATGCATCGTGCATTCATATAACGACAACTCAGGCTCACAAAGGTACCGTTACTTGCTTACATACAACATACATATATATATATATATATATATGTACGGATGTTGTGCATAATGTTCAATTCACTTAAATGAATTTTGCATAAATTGCTTATTAAGTTTAAAAAAAAAAGGTATTCGGAAATTAGCAAACATCCTTTCTCAGCAAAAAAAAAAGAAGAAAAATAAATAAATAAATAAATGGAAAGATAGGCATAAGAAGAGAAAATTAAACAAAAAAATCACATGTGCTTTAACTAGGTATGGGTACTAGTTGGCATTTATGTATGTATCTCTCTGCATATGCTATATAAATACATAAAATAGACTAAAAAGTATTGCGCCTTTTACTATTATATCTAAAGCCCGCCAAAAATTAATTTAAACCAATCAAAGTTAAGCTCTTGCTGCCATTTTATCTCAACTAGCGGCTCGAATTCGATTTTTATCTTTCCTCTGGACTTGCACTTTTTTCTCTTCTAAAAGTTGTTTTTGTTCATTACAATCACATAGTTATTGCCGTTAAAAGAGATATGTTAGGCAGTTTCTTAAGTCCGACCGGTAACCAATTGCGAATAATTGATCACAATATAAAGCTTACGCTTGCGTGACAACGACCAGTGATTTGTCATACGGTTTGGCTTCTCTGCATAGAGCTAAGACAATCCACAAGGGAGCCAAAGCGTATGGTATTGCATCACTTTTTTTTCACTAGAAAACTTAGAAACTATGATCGTAGAGACTAGATTCGAAGGGGAACCAAAAAGTAATCAAAACTAGAAGATGAAATTCTAAAGGCGATGGTGGAATCAGATCTTCGTCGAACAATTGAAGTGTTATCACTGAACATTCTATCTGATGCTGTCTATGATCTACAGTTCGGGATCACCTTCGTCGCATAGCAAAGTTGTGCACAAAAGAAATTTGTCCTCCTCATAAATTGTCGGAGACGACGCTCGCTCAAGGGCGTACCATCTGCGCATTCCTTTTTGTTTCGATATGAAGCCGATAGTTTTTCGTCGAATTGAAACTGAACATGAGAAGAGGGTGCTGTACAATAATCCTACAGGAAAAGACAATGGCTTTATTCCGGAAAAGCAGCTGTTTAAACACCACACCCATCACTAACAAAAAAGAAGGTTCTTGCATGTGTATGGTGGGATTTTTCTGGAATCGTACACTATGAACTTCTTAAACTTGGTCAAACCGTTACATCGACAGTATATTGTGAACAACTCGAGGGAACGAAACGAGAGCTCATAAAAAAACGATCTATTCGGTCTGTCACTAACAAAAAAAGTGTCCTTTACCCCGATAACGCGAGGCCTCACGCTGCACAAGAAAAATTAAGGGAGCTTGGATTGGAGCGTTTATCTCACCCACCCTGTTCACCAAATCTCATGTTGTCCTTCTCCATCTTTTCAGATCGTTAGAGCATACATTAATAGGGAGAAAACTTAGCAATTTTGGGGAAATGAAAATGCTCTTGGAAGAGTTTTTCAATGAAAATCGAAAGACTTTTTTACAACGGGAATCGACCAACTGGCTTAAGGCTGGCAAACGGTGTTAGCAAATGATGGACAACACCTGTATTGACTAACTACTTAAGATTTCTTTAACAAATAAATATTTTTCGCCAGAATAAAAGAATTTTGATTACTTTTCAATCCCTCTGATAACTGAAATGATATGCATATTACTTTATAATCTTCTAATGATAATAGGCTCAATACATTTTAGACAAACTACGCATGTATTCATTATTATTAAGGTTCTAGTTAGAAAATATCTAAAAAATTTGAAAACTAGGTTGTAACTATCTCTGCTGACTTTTGCACGGCTATGCATACACCTACACACGACTATCTATCCATAAGCACATACCAACATACATACTCATACTACATTATTTTCGTCATGATTGGAGAAATTGCTCTTTTAGCACAAAGTTCCGTTTGAGAATGCTTTGAAAAAACAGAAAAAAGAAAATTGGAGAAAAAAGAAAAAGAGTAAGAGCATTACATTCAGCAATAACCGAATCCTTTACACCCCTCCTTTTTTACTATAACTTAGTATGCATGAGTCTGGTCGATTTTTTTTTTTCATTTTTATGCAGGCGTGGTAGGATCATTCAAAGAATATGGACAGAAATTTTTATTGTTGTACCCCGCGTAACTTACGGAAAACGTGGAAGCAACCTCAACTTTTTCGCTCTCGCAGACTACGGGTTTTTTTTAATTTTTTTTCTTTTACGCTTTCGAATACTATGCCGCAGGTAAGAGTTTGCAATGCTTTTGCGAAATCTTACTGTAGGCGTTACTCTGATCGCAAGAGGTACATACGAAAATGCTTAAATTGATTCCGAGTTTAATATTAATCACGAATATAGTCTCTGAAGCTCTTCTGTCTTGATGAATGCAAATGTATTGACAAAATGAAAATGCCTCCGTCCATCGATGACGGGTGGAAAAAGATAGAAAGTACGTGAAAAAGACGGGAGAACCAAAAGGAGAGAAGTCGAGAGGGGGAGCGGCAAGGAAAGAGAGAAGACCTTTAGCACAAGTCATATGACAAGCAAGAGCAATAGCAATGAAGTTATGAGAAAACCTGCATAAAACCAAGAAAGAAGCTTAAAATTGCGGTAAAGTATTGTTCATAAATCTTTATACGAGTACTCATAAAAGTTAGCAGCAAGCAATGAATGCAATGGCAACGAAAGCCAAAAACAAACAAAATAAACGAGAAAAAATCGTCGTAAAAACACAAAAAGGTAGTAAAAGCAAAAAAAAAAAACGAAACAGAAAAGAACAAATGCACAATAACTAGAACTTCTAATGACGGCATGATTAACTAGAAAGGAAAGTAATCTCATTTCGGAAAGTAATAACAATCTGTCTAAAAGCTGTCATCTGTAGGTGTGCACGTATTTCACATGACAATAAGCTTAGTTTGGAATTCTGGAAAGGGTTAATTTTGTCATTCTACTTAAAGTGCTCGCAACTCTGCCTCAGAAGCTAAATTTCGTACACATAATTTTATTATGTAATAAATATATCCGCCTGAGTGGCCGAGTAGGCAAGAGTCTCGACTAGCAATTCAATCGTCGTGGGTTCAAATCTCAAGTGCGGTAGAGTTTTTAATAATAATAGTAATAGTGCTAGTGCTTTAAGACTTTAGTCTTAGAATTTATTCTCTGGCTAAATTTATATAATAATAATAATAATAATAATAATATGCAATATATAATATACTGTATGATACACTATACAGTATTTGGTGCTCGCATTTATTCCGACCATTTTTTTGCTTGAAGCAGGCATTTACTGAGCCAAATTGATACGGTGTACATTAGTCAAATATTTATTTAATATTTTCTATCATTTTCTACGACTTTTTATCATCTTTCAGGCAACATAACGATATCGGGTCAAAACACCGATATTGGTTCGGCAGCTATCCATCCAATCATCGACCCATTTTCGCACTTCTTCACCATTCACTCTTGATCAATTTGAATAAGTCACTTCCGACTGTGTGTCCTTCACAATTCTTGTCGACAACGTGTGGTCGAGTGTTCTAATGCCAGAGAATGGCTTTGCATCTGTTGACCGCTATTGACCGTTTTTTTTTTGCAACAATAAATTGTCCAATTTAGTTAATTAACATCGGTAGACATCCGCAGTAACAGTTTCATTCGGTTTTAGCCACTCGTAATGGGCTGCAGCTTGCCGATCCTACAACGGGCACAGCAAAACTTTATGGGTATGAATGTTCCGTGCCAGTGTCGATGTGGATATCTCTCCTCAACCAATCCCTAAATTTTTGCGCTTGGCATTGTGGTAAAAGATCCATTATTCTTCGTCAAGACAGTATCCGGCTTTCGAAACACTGCTTTCTATGGATATGTTCATCTTCCCCTCTTATTGCGTCTCTTGCTAAAGAAAATGGTCTTATTTCTGAGCTTTGGGATTCGGATGGAATGGGAAAGTACCACGAGGGTAATGTCTGGACAATAGATTGGTTACATTATCAAAACACCTTGTTTTTAGGAAAGATCATCACAGTTTCGAAACAGGTTTCACTATGTTATACATGTTTCATATTTAGTTATAAATTAGTTCTCATGTCACGTGCGAAATTGCTATTTCTCAAGGAAGCTTTGACATAGTTAGTCTTCCATTGCGAGCAAAAATTTATTTAATTTATTACATATTCGCAAAGATGTCCAGGAAGCTTTTAATCAAAGCAGGTATTCGTTGCATTATACATATATATATAAACTTGAGTACCATATTTCGCGAAGACTTGACAGATTTCCGTATAATTAGCCCACTTTTGCCATTTGCCGCGTCCGCAGCAGTTTTCCTTTATACACAGAGTGGGCTTGCTTAAGAAATTGTGAGTGTATGTATTGCTAATGGTATTGTTATTAATATTACTTATTATATAATAGTAGGGTCTCTGCCCCACTCTCACCATCTCTCAGCTTTGTTAAGCGAAGCATTAATACAAAATAAACTCAATAGATAAGAAAGCAATAAAGTGAAGTAAGACAAAGAAAAAACCGAGGAAAAAAGGCAAAAGGAAACAAAAGTGAAAGGAAGAACCAGCACAGGTAAAAATACATCACAATCACTTAGAATAGTGATTGACAATCTCGCTCCTAAAACATACAAAGTAGGGAGGATAGCCTGCAAGCCGCGAGGAATGGAGCTCCTCAGGCCAACGGCATATATGACGAATGCCGAGCATTTGAGAGAATATTTGAGAGTGAGGAAAGGCAGAAAAAGAGCCAGCCAGGAATACGCGATCCATTTTCATCAAGAATTTGTTTATCTTAAAAAGGGGAGGTATTGAACTGAAACACTAATGTCGCTCGTTATGTCCCTTTTGCTGGCTATGACGCAAATATATTCGTCCTATGCTTCACGCGGTCAGCGGACTAGTTAGTTTGTCACATTTGACCTACGGAGTGTCCGTCGGATATTTGGCAAAACCCAATTTGCCGCCAGTAGAGGGCCTAAAGCAATATTTAAAAGAAATTTATTTGCAAAATTGCTCGCACACGCACATGCAGATACACAAAATTCAACACAAAACGTTGTCGCTGCTTTTCTTTCATACATTCAGCGAAATCATATTAAATTTCTTGCAAAATGACCCCTCTCTTCATTCTTACATTTCTATTTCCTCTTATTGCTTTTATTGTTATTATTATTCTTATTATTTATTTTTGTTGTTGCATTGCGTTCCTTAAGGCCAAACGACAAGTATTCGACAAAAATTGTACATTTTTTCCTAAAACGATTGCAAAACGAAGCCCTACAAATGGAAATATAATTCCAATTATTGTTTAAATGAAGATTAATAATAATTGTAATTGGATTTTGAAGCCCTATTAAGAATCAAAAAATACTTTCTCTTCTTAGTTTGTAATTTATGCGATTTACTTAAAAATGAATGCAGTTTATTAATAAATGCCAAGCCTGAAATCGCACAAGGCAATAAAACATGCCTTACGAATAGCATTAAATCGAATAATTAACTCATTTTGATTTAATTACTTCATGCATTAACAACTTTCTCATAGAATTTCTAAGTAGCTAAATAGTATCGCATTTAGATGTTTCAGGGTCGTAGTAGCAAATGAAAGTTTTTCATGAAAGTTATGCCTACATTTGCATATTCTTACTTAACCTCGAACGAGTTAATCCCTTAATGAGAACAAAAAAAAAAAAAATCTGCCTCAAAAAGTCGAAACGGCCTTCGATGGGTAGATTTCATTCATAGAATTTATAAAAGACTGCACACAGCACCTTTCACCCGCTACCCAAATGTCTTTCTCTGATTATAAGATGCTTTGACTTTTAACCTGAAACACATTGAGTGAAATTACATTTTTTCTATAAATATTGTTTTTCTCTTTCTTGAGTATTTTTTTATTTTTTATGCAATTTATGTATGCCTTGCTCACTGCGTTCAATCCGTTCAAATTAAGGAATAAGAAGGAGAATTTATGTTGCTACTCGCGTCTGTTCACTTGCCCCTTGACCTATCTATCTCTTTATTTATATGCTTATTGTGACCGCACTACTACCGGTCGAGCCCTTGAACCAGTCGGAAAATGATGCCCATTGTTTATTTATTCACCTATTTGTATACAAATTATCAGCCTATTCAAACTTAACTTAGAGCTAAACTACACATTAGAGTATGATAGAGCGAGCAAAGTAATAGATATAATGATGCAGATCTCCAAAGAAAATAAGCAACGACTAACTAATAGAAAGATTTCAGCGAATTATATAGAAACGCTTCGGTAAGCAGAAAACAAGAACGCGTGTATTACCGACACCGGGAAAAACCGTAATAAGCAGAGTAAATGATAAAAATCAGTTAAAATTGAATCTGTGTCGAGTCAAATTGCGGGGTAGCAAGGATGCTAAGGACATATGTGCACAAGCACATGATAACATATATAGAATCCAGTGATGGATCAAATAAATACAGATTTGTACTACACATCAAACCAAGCATCCTGAAAGGTTCTGGAGCTGGCAATTGCATCGCAAGTACATTGTCCATAGCGCTTTATCAATCTACCAGACGCATTAAATAAGATTCTCTGAAGTATATACCGTTAATCAACTTAATAGTAAAGACAATACTCGGCAACTCACGTCTTCTTTCCAGCGTAGGAAGGTCAGGAAGAGCGTGAACCGATTATAATAAAGCGGAAGTTCGAAACAAGAATACCAGCCTAAGACATCTAGCGAAAAAAGTAAACAGCTTCGTTGTTCCGATTCAATTATGTCAATGTGACTTCTGCGACTCGGTATACACACACTACAGATACACACACTACAGATGAATGTTTCAAAACTGGTCGAACAAGGGCGATATGTAACCGTTTGGTAATATAAAGGTCATAGAATGCCTTTGATCGTCTCTTAATAAAGCCCAAGCGCGATTTTCCCTTATTGACGTATGAGTGGTGGTGACGTAAATTGAATGTAACCTTTGGAAGATGGATCAAGCCCAAGTCATTAAATCCAGCTTGTTGCTACCAATAATTTTATTAGATGGCGTAATAGTGGACCAAGAAAAGGATAGTTAGCTTTACACCATCCAACCAACTTCTGTGGGTCTGACTGCAGGCCAATCATATCACTAATAGAAAGTTAAATGAACGAAAGATTTTTACGTCGTCCGAAAACTTCAAGCACTTCGTTTCCTTACATACATATAGGAAGATCCTTTCACCTCATCGTAAACAGAAGTGGGCGAAGGTGACTACACCGGCGCATCCCCGATGAAACCTTAATTACCCTTGAGTGGTGTGTATTAAAAAACACTCGCTGTATGGTATCCCAGTCTTACAAGTAAAAAGTTATCGTCAACTCTATCAAATGCTTTCGAAAAATCAGTGTAGATAACATTCGTTATACTGATAAGTTATTAAAGAAACTTTTTTTTTCGAAATTAGTTTAGTGTTAGCAGTGTGCTGCCGCAGGTGCATGTAGAAACTAATAAAGAATTTACTAGAATTTACTACTAATTAAGATCGTCGAGATGTCTGTCCATTTTTCCAGCTAATATCTTTTTTCTCGTCTCCTCTGGCCGGTCTTTCTCTTCTTCTGGACTCGATATTCAGAAAATGAAACAAAGCATTGAAGTCGAAAAGGTGATTACGAATTTTAAGGCAGGACAGGAGCAAATCAATGTTGTCCCTGATTGTAGGTGAAGATGTGTTGGAGCAAATTATTTACAAATTATTTCTTTCTACGACATTGGAACGCTTTTTTATAATCCATCATTTTTTCTGGTATAATCGATAATTTCAAACACAACTACATATAACTCTATGGACCACTCATAAGCGCATACTAGTCGTAGCACTTGCTTAATTCACGTTAAACTAATATCCGTTTTCTGCAGGTCTTCAGATCGCAACGTGCTTGAATAGCGACTGAGAGAATGAGGCAGCGCAGCAGCCTTCATCTTCACAAAGAAATTAAACAGATCGCTTTCGCGTGAAGAAGAACGAGCAGATAGATATCTTCTTTCTGTTCATATTTAATTTGAAATCGAATTTTGCTTTCGTTAATGGAAAGCGTCAGCCTTCATTTTACAACAGGGACTTGACACGTGTGCGAATGAAAAAAAACGGTGCAAAAGTGCAACTGTTCATTAAAGCGTATTGTATAAATATCGACCTTGTGTGCGATTTAATATAAAGTAAAATAATAGTAATTGTTTTACTAACATTGTTTTCTACTTGGTTTTATGTATTTTTAGTCAAACGCTACTAACGTTTGTGAAATTGTAGCGAAAGCCGAATAGTTGATTCTTGAGTTCTTCTATGAGATTTCTGATCTCAACAGCTCCGGACCTTAGCTAAAATTTTAGATTAATTGGAAATCAGGTAGCACTGTCTCGTGGTCCATATGAACTTATAATCCTCATGGCTTTTGAATAGTGAGACGAATTTAATTTTTTTCTCTACTAAACCTAGCAATGTCTCGTGGTCCATATGAAACTGATAATGCTCATGGCTTACGAAATTATAGCGAAAGCCGAATAGTTGATTCTTGAGTTGTTCTGCGAGATTTCCGATCTCAACATCTCCAGACTTTAGCTAAAATTTTAGATTAATTGGAAATTAGGTAGCAATGTCTCGTGGTCCATATGAAACTGTGAACGCTCATGGCTTTTGAAAAGTGAGACGAATTTAATTTTTTTCTTTACTAAACCTATTTACTATTCTTAGCCTTTCGAACGATTTCAATTAATTAAATCCTTCTTAGACTTCGTCTAACAGAATTCGGCCAACGGCTTAACAGAGCTGTGTAATAATTTTTTGATTGATATCTTTGCCAGTTATATTTAAATATAACTTCAGATCCTTGAAATTGCACTGAAGTAGTTGAAGTATTTTATATATATCTTTCGCAATCAATCGACTGAACTGTACTGTGACTGAACAATTTGAACTCTTTTTCTCCGTGACTGCGGCATTGAATGTTATTTCTCTTTATAATAATTTTTAATAACTTTGAAGGGAGGTTTTTTAATTTCACCTTCCAAGGATGAAATTATAATAACTTTATCTATCCATTCGTAACAAGAAGGCGGACGTTCCACATATTGTATTCGCTATAAGTCTTTTGCAAAGGTAAGGCTTTCCTAAATCCTTGTAAATAATATTGAAAATTCAATATTATGGATGATATGGATTCATTAAGTTCCAGGAGAAGGCTTCGTTCGGCTTGTTAAAGAACCCTTTTAAATTTCAAAACAAAATGTTTCGTTAACTATTACTGCGCTACTGCTTATGCATTTCATTCGAAATTTTGGAGACATTTATTTCTGATTTCAAATGTCCATAAAAAGCATTTGAGATGTCGTAACTAGCATATGAAGAAGTCACAAAAATTTATCTGTTTATTATATAGTCGCATATTTTCAATTCATTGTAAGGTAAACATAAGCATTTTTATACTCACTACCAAAGGATCGGTGTATATTCAGTATGTCATTTGTTTCTAACACGCAGAAAGAAAGTTCAGGAACCCTAAAAGGTATATGTGTTCCTGATCAACATCAAATTATTGAAGGAATTTAGACATGTCTACCTGGTCCCTTTCGGCCTCTGCTTACCAGTCTACCAGTCGAAAAAATAAAGCTATGCTCTTGAACTTTGACAAAAGCATTGTCAGTTCTTGCACGCAGGTTGGCAGTAAAAATGGTTCAAATCTGTTAAAGGTCACGAGTACAATGCAACATGTCCTCTGACTTATGACTTTTTTGTCCTTCTTTCTAAGCTACAACACATTCATGGTAAAAATTTCCATGCACATTCTACAAAAATGGCAAAAATCAACCACGCCCACTCAATTTTATAAGATATGAAAATTTAGTCTTTGCTTTTCCTTTTTTTTTTTTAAAGTGGTGGGTAGAAAAGATTCGGTTACAGCCGAGTACAATTTTCTTACACATTTTGTTTTCAAATATATTTACGCAAGCGTTTGTTTACAAAGCACTTGTTTCACAAATTTGTATAATGATTATTAACTGATTTAAATAAATTCCAATGGACTACAAAAAAAAAAAATGAAAAAAAAAATGATTTGTAATCGTTCGAGTATGTGTGAAATTTTTTCAAGCGTCGAACAGATGAATTGAATGTAAGACGGAACTGTAGTGCTCTGCATTCGAATTTTTTTTTTTTTCAATAGTTAAACTGTTAGTGAGGTCTATGAATATGGCTGCCTTTATAACGCTCGTATCAAAAAAAAAATTAATTCCAAGGATCGAAGGTTAATAAAAAGGACATATTATATATGTGACAGACGAAGAGCCTACAACCAAACACAAGGTTTTAGAATTAAACCTAGAAAGCAGAAACTTAAACCATTTTTAAAAATCTCAATACATTTAGTAAAGAAATATTTAAATGTTTGTTGAGATTAAAACAAATATTTTGTCCCGCATTTCCCACCCACAAGATTAAATGCAATAAAATGCATCAAAACAGATTCCTAACCATGTAAATGATTTCATGTCATCCCTTGTCCGTGTAAAAGTAAATAATTAAGAAGAAGCATCAGATTCAGATAGGAAAGCTTAAATCTTAATGTTCCTTTATTTCATAACAGCAACGAGTAACACTAATATGTACTTCGGAAGAAATCGCAAATACCTGTCATCTCAAGCGAATAGAGACAAATAGCGCAAAGGAAAATAAATGATGTCATGATATGTCGTCAAGTCAAATGCTATTTTTTCCCAATTAAAATTTAACACTAGACCAACGATGTTTCGCATAAAACTATTTCTGTCATAAGGAATCACTTTGTAGAGTTGCCACAGTCGTAAAAATAAATATACGAGGCTGGAATTTGTCACAAACATTCCTTGATCGATTAAAAAAAATGGTTGCAATCTGCCTGCACACATGGCCACCATAAAAGCCCACCACTAAAGCAGCTTTGGAAAAAAAATTATAATTTTTTCATATTTACGTCTATACCTTCCGGTCCTGTGAAGATATTTCAGAAACCCTCCTACGTAAATGTACTTCAAATTAGCCTGCACATTTTGGTCGTAAATGATGTCGATCGGTTTAATAATACGCCCACAACGAATATTAACATTTCAATTCATATTTGTTTCCACTTCATTTGCTATTGGGTGTAACAAATGCTAATGTGTCTTATAATAAATGAGAAATAAATCGAAAATACGGAAAACCATTTGGATGACATGTTTTTAGAAATATCTTCACGGGATCGAATGTTGTGGACAAAAATATGAAAAAGATGTCTCTCTTTTTGCGAGGCTATTTCACTGTACTCCATGTTGCGGACGTGCATATAAACAGGTCACGCCCAATTCCTCACCTCACATTCTTAATCAATCAAGACACGTTTATGCTAAATTTCAGGTTCCTGTTTTCTCTTTTACGGGTGTGGCAAGTGGACACAATGTCAAAGCAATCCCTTTTAGTGCAAACAGATATCATAAGATAAGATCGAAAACTAAAAAGGCTCAAAATGACGTAGTCGGTAGTTCTCGTGTTAAAGGACTTTATAAACACTTTCGTAAATTTTTACACCACCAAGCCACTATAAATTATAAGTGATTGCCATTTTGAGACAAATCTCCGATTTCTTTCAGGCGTCTTGCATTTCTTCTTCTTTCTTACGTTCAAAACGTGCCTGTCAGTGTACTGGACCTATCGCGACCCAGATTAAATGTAATAAACTTCACGTTTGTATCTCAATTCTTTTTACAATAACGATTCTCCTGACCGAGGTACGGACAAGTATGTCATAATTCGATCAGAAATTTAGTTTGTTCGATGCATGTTTCGGCTTCAAGAGTTCCTCCCTTCCCGCTTTATGAATTTAAAAACACAAGTTACCTAAACAACGATCGTCATTGCATAAGCTTGGCGGCTCTATAGCACAGAATATTAATAAAAACAAGTTTTCACCCATATAGCATTAAATCATTTTATCTTATCTTGAAATGTTTTTACAACAATATTTTTACAAAAAGTGATTTTATCTAAATACTGCTCTACAATGAAAAAATAAATAAAAAAATAAATAAATAAATAAATAAATAAAAGAGAAACCATCCAACCATCGACAAAAAGTAAACAAATTAAAATCTTAACATTGAATCTAAAAATAAAAGACACAATTTTGCAAGTAATCGTTCAAAAAAAAAGGTGACAATGAATAGAAAAAAAAAGAAATGTAATTGAAAACAACACCAAATAACTAAAAATCAACGAAAAACTAAACGTTTGAACGATATTTCAATCCGCGATATCCACAGTACTGAGTAAGCGAACTTTGTCCACTTTTTGATGTCCCCGTAAGTGCACGATAACTCAAAGCTTGTATTTTGAGTGTTAAGTCGTCTTATTACATACTTCTGTCTGAATGAGTGCCTTCAAGCACTTCGCCTACTTCATATACCTGTAAATGTCAGTGCACACATTTGTGGAAATTGTACTCATCAGGTAAACAAAAGAGTCTCCACAAATATCATTCCGAAGCTTCCTAGTCTGGCGTAATGAAAGACCAAGCATTGATAATCTAAATGACATTCAAGAACAGCGTAAGCTTTTCAAAAATCAATTTGTTTTGTGGACCTTCTAGAGCACGTGCCTTTTCCCGACAAGACCACTTCCACACTACCTGCTGAAACACAGGCTAATGTTTTATCTGTCGATCTCTCTAATACACTAGCAGATCTTTCCAATTAAAATCGTTCCCAAACAAAAATACTTTAGCGCAACTTCACGGAGACAGCCGCTGCGTGGATATGAAGCTGAGAGCGATTTAAAAGCTTTGAATATCTTTGCCAAGAAATTAAAAGTTGCGATGAAGTTTTCGATTTTGATTAGGAATTCGGTATGTATTTTGATCAGCGACATCTATTTTCGAAAACGATAAAGTAATACGAGGTATCAACGTACACAACGCTTCAATTCGATGATTTTGACCTTTCTCTATATAAAATAACTGTTTTCCATTTCGCATTATTGAGTTATCCTGTGTATACAGACGTTAATCGTGGAACATTCAAAATTGTATATAACTCTCAAAGAACTTTCGCACAGGTTACTAGTTAATGAATCAACTGTTTATAGACGTTTGCATGCAATGGGAATGATCGGAAAGGAGGAAAAATGGTTTGCCATGCGCACTGGTTGAAAACGCCATTTCGAACCGTTTCAAAATCGCGGTTTCGGGCAAGAAGAAAGGAGTTTCCTGCGACATATTAAGACCGACAATGAAAAGTGGATCTATTACGACAATCCTAACCGCAAAAAGTCATGAAGAGCCAGGAGAGCCTTTCACATCGAGACTGAAGCGGAATATTCGTGGCCACAAGGTTTTGCTGTACGTATGGTGAAATCAACAACGTGTAGTAAATTGCGAGCTGCTACAACCGAATGAAACTGTTACTGCAGGTGTTTACCGACGTCAATTTAACAAATTGAACTATGCATTGCTACAAAAAAGGCCAGCAGCCAGGTTAATAAAGGCAAAGTAATCCTCTTGCATGACAGCGCTCAGCTACACGTTGCAAGAGTTGTCAAGGATACACTGTTGCAGCTCGAATGAGAAGTTCTGTCGCAGCCAGCGCACAAACCTGATATAGCGCCTTCTGATCACAACTTGTTCAGATAGATCCAGTATGACTTGGCTGCCACGCAGTTTCGAAATGCTGACGAAGTGCGAAAATGGACCGATGATAGCTGCCAAAGCAACGTCGTTCTTTCGACACGGTATCGTGATGTTGCCAGAAAGATGGGAAAAAGTTGTAGAAAATTATGGAAAATATTTTGATCTACTTTTCTCAATAAATGCGTTTTTCAAATGCAAAAATGGTCAGAATACATTCAAGCACCCATTGCACGCACATTTCTTGCCGTCTTCTCATCATTTCGAAATATGTGAATTATAAAACCTGCGATTCTCTTCGTCAGACGCGGCAAACTACACATCAAAATCGTGAAGGAAAATATTTGAACTTGGAAGAGGAATCTTATGGTCGTGAAATCCAGACTAATAGAAACAAATAATAAAAAATTTGTTGAGAAAAAAAAACATATGCGTAACGTATGTCAAAACTTTAAGCGCCTTTATCTCGAAACCTACTTCTTGAAATCGTCAAGCAGCACAAGTCAAGCGAATTTTTATTTGATTGCGTTTTCCGAATTTAGATTGTGTTTTCAAAAAAAATATTCTGTAGTGAAACCTTAAACAGTGAGATGTTTTTGATGAGGTAATTCAAGCATTTTTTATAGCCAAAGGGAGCGCTTTTCTTTTTAGTCGAAACTGCACTTTTTCGCTAAAACACTCGTCAATTACACAAAACTCAATATTGTGAAAAGCCTCTACATGTTCCACTAGACATAGGAATACGGGTTAAGTGGTCTCTCTTTTAATTTAAATTTTGGCCAGTTATGCTGCTTGCCAGAAAGTTGAACAGTTTTGAACTAAATACCCCTCAAATATTTTTCAAATATAATTTTTTTTTTAATACTTAAATCTACGCTTAATATTCTGCTACGTTTCCTTTTATCCAAAAAAATTCCGAAACGCTCTTTTTTTCTCTTTGTCGTCTTTGTCTGTCTTGTTAGTAGCATCGTAGCATCGTAGTTACCAATTCATTGCAATCTAGCGACGCCCACCTTGTCTATAGTTTTTTTTAATATCTACATCGTTTGTTAGGTTCTCATGTACTCAATCCTTTAGCATGTGCGCCAATTTATTTATTTTTTAAATTTGTTATGATAACCGAAATCTAATTGGAAATATTTTCTATAGGTAATCATAATATAATTATGTATAACAGTCACAAAGAATTTACGTCCGCAAACGTGCTAAGATACCTATAGCTGCAGTTCAATCAACCGGAGAGATAATCTCTCAAGGCAAGTCATGAACACAATGTAACCATTTTGTGCGATCAATGGGAAATTTCGAAACGAAACCGATTCAGTCACACACACAGCCTTTACTGTCGCAGCACATGGATTGCCACCGCTTTCACTATATTGTCAATAATCTCATGATTTTCTTTTAAATATTAGTCAGCCGATGCATATTCTTCAAGTTTTTCATTTTCAATTAAGAAAAATAAACAAAAAACACACCTTTAGGGCCATATACTGATGTTGTGATCGGCACAAATCATAAAAGAAAACGGTATCTATTCTTGGATAGGGCGGCAAGTCATTTTTTAGCTGAAAACAAAAAATGATTTTCTTATAGTGACATTGCACATCGCCATGAGCGGTCGAATTTCATAAATTTAATCTTCCAGCGATCTCACGAGTTGTTATTCGACCGTTTGCGTCACTAAATGCCTTTAGTTTATCGCAAGCTCCAACTCCAACTGGCCTTCCAGAACGTGCTGCATTTTCAAGATCAAAATCGCTGGATCGAAATTTTACAAACCAGTTTTGACACTAACATACAACAAATATAACATACAAAGATAGATGTTGGCCACGCTTACTATATCGTAGACTGATAAGAAAAAATTTAGGGAAATTTCGATAAGCGCTCTCTCTCTCTCTCTCTCTTTCTATATTATATAATATCCAACAGGAAAACGACGTTCCTTCTAACTTTGACACCAAAGCAAATCGGCCAGACTTCCTCCATTTATAGGCGAGGTGGCATTCGATCCGGACAGCAATTTATTCTTTGTATGGAGACATCTCTATGGCTTCTGAATCACTTTGCAAGTCTCTCCGGGTAGCCAAAGAAAATATAGCACAACAATACACTCTTCAGCGTTGATATTCCATTTGAGTCCGATTATTGATTTTGAAGCTTTGTTAAAATTGCATCGATTCCGACATCCCGAAGTCCCGCTTAAGAAATAAACGAAGGAAGGAATATTGATCGAGAGAGTGTTACATTAGCTAAAGCCTACCGAAAGTGTCCTCCCAATTTATTCTATCAATTCGTCTCAGTTCAATGTAATCTACTTTCTTTTAGCCGCCAGCAGATTATGAAAAGCCAAGAGACAACGAGCTGAAATAAGTTCAGATTCCTATACCTCTATTTTGTAAACGAGCATAGATTACGACAACAATCGTTCTGCCGCTTTTATTGTCAAGCGTTGTCAATGGAAATCAATTACTAGTAAATCCCATCTCGAGAAATTGAATGGTCTGTCGTTCCCAACTTTTGATCTTGGCAACTTCGAAGAGTATTTCAAAGTGAAATCCTTCTCCTGCTCAAAATGCTATATAAGCACACATCACGTGTCAAATGTTTATTAGATTCTATGTAATTCTTTTTTATATTCTTTAGAATTTAAAATTCGAAAAAGGAATAGAAAAGAAAAAAAAATTCAATGGGCGCCAGTATGTCTCTTGTCTGTTGTTTTATTAATTAAACTGTGTGCTGTAACCTTAATACAGTCATACGATCATGATGTGGGTTATAATGTCGTCGTCGTCGTCGTCGTCGTCGAACCTCAAGTAAGCCAAGAAAAACACAATCAATGTCGGTCCTATAAATAATTTATTTAATTGGAATGTACACAAGTATATATGTGAACACACACAAATACACAAACAGATAAACGCACATACATTTCTACTATCTAAAAATATCAGTGATTCGTTTGTTTGACCATAAAATAAAATACGAGTATTTTAAATGTGTTTATGTAAATCTTATCTTTATGTGCGCTTGTTTGTCTCTACTAGTGTTTCTAACATACTTTATATAGATTTATTATATTATACTGGCGTTTAAAGGAATTTATTAATATTGTTTATGTTATTTTATCAAAACAAGTTTCAATTGTTTACAACAACGCCTCTGACATGTGAATATGTGTTTATGTTAAACAAACCCAAAATTCAAAAAACAAAAAAAACGAAAAAACAAAAAGGAAAAGGAAAACAAAAAACATATGTAAACGTTTCTAAATGTGTTACGATACATACACTATTTCTATGCATTGCACAAGGGATAACAATAATAACAACTAAGTCAGAGAGTAGATGAAATGCAATCTCATCGTGCTTCCTTTATTCCCAAAACTCATGGCCTAGTTGCACTATCTTCATAGAGATGATAATATACACGACTTTTCCAAGTCATATAACTGAGATTCCGCAAGCACAGTCGATTTCACTGTCATCAGAAGATAATTAAAAATAGTTTTCCAAACAGTGCGATAACATTTACATACGAGGTCAACGTGAAAAGGTTTCTTTATTAAAAAGAGGGACTGACAGCCATCAACTTTTCATATGCAAAGGTGTAAATATAAATCAAACGATGTCACATCTACTTGCATAAGATTAAAATCCACGAAATAGTTCGTACATGGGGCGACATGTGTGTACATGTATTCTCGGCTTAGCGAAATAACATATTTTGCAGTCAGAAATGTGTAGTAAAACGGAAGAATAGATGGAAGTCAGAGAGAGGGACGAAGATCAATACATACAAAGAATCAAGCAGAAAACATCTGCTTGATTTTAAAATCCCTTCAGATTAAAGATATCTAATGTAATTTAGGAGCCGTTAGACGACCAAATAGTTAACTATCGCGACTACGAGGTCAGTGGTCGTCGGTTCAAATGTCAGCGCTTGCTCGGTAAAGCTGTAACATTTACCAATTGGGCAATACAACCACTGTCCTGCAGTCATTCCATATTTCTCGCTCTCTCTCTTTTGCACTTTTTTCCAAACATCAAAAATGTTACCCATGATCGGTAATATGAGAAAAAAAGAAGAAAAAACGATTACTATGCACTTGTCAGGGAGAAACCCGGAAGCCACTTTTCATTTTATTATGTATTTAGACCGCGGATGGGAAATATTTTTTTGTCAACGGGTCAATTTTAAGCCTCATATCGCCGCAGGACCCAGAACAAAGGCCGGTAGTGAACGCACATCCAATCCACTTGCAGCGTTGCTATGTGCGAGCAAATTGAATTATTTGAAATTTTAAACGTAGCGGAACGAACTCCACCCGTTGGTTGCCCATACCTTATTTACACGATATCAGTTTTAATCGGTTGCTTTTTTTGCATGAGGTTTGTCTTGAAAATATTCTCGCTTTGGCGTACGTTATATTATTTCGTCGAAAAAATTGCATAAAATCTGATCGGTGGCCTATGTTATATTTGAGACGTTCAGAAAATTTGTGGCCTACTGTGAACATACACACTTATTGTACCCTACGAATATACCTTCTATTAGTGATTCTCAATCAACTTAAGTTTGTCCACTCATCTGTCTGTCTGCCTGTGTGTCTGTCTAATTTATGTCTATGTACATTTATGTCCAACCTACAGTTCATAATTTTTGAAATACTTTACGCCGATATTTCCAGAATTGGCGTGCTTTGGCAAGGCACGGGCCCGATTGACAGTAGATTGAAAATGGACTAAATCGCAACATTGTTATTCTGCAATGTGTCGCCTCTGCCCGATATCCCTTCGAAATCTTATTTTGAAGAGGGTGTAAAAATGAAAAAATTTTGATTCGAATTCGGATTTTTTGGACCCTCTCCTATACAACTTTTCTTCTCTTTTTGTTTTTATATGACATAAAAATTGACTGCAACAACTTGGGCATCACTTGCCTGTTTGCTGAATTCAATTTCAGGTAAGGATTTTCAAAAAAAGTATGGCAACGATTCCTCATTTTTTTGCATTTTATGATAAAGTTACCCGAATATTAAATGATATGTTCTTTGACAAAAAGGTAACTTAACGAAATTGGGAAACAAGGCATTCGGCATTTTTTCGTGAAAATAAATAAATAAAGAATCGTATTGCGACAGGGTGGTGAATTACAATTTTTTTACTTATTTATTTGTTTTTATAATAAATAAATCTTTTTTCGTTATTTTTTATTTATATTTGCCTCTAAATGTAGACAGATGTACATGTAAATGTTTTATAGAAATTTGTTTTCAACTTTCAGGATAAACAATAATTTAATAATTAAAGTTAACAAAATTAAAAAGTCAGACAAGAAATTCTACAACAATAATGACAACAGGATACTAAATATAAAAACTCTTTGTATATACAACAAGAAGGCATTGTAGTACTAGTACTCAAACAATATGAAGCCATGGGGCATAACACACTTAACTCTTCTCCAATACACTCTTCTTGAAATTTAATGCATCAATTTATGCTTCTTCGATCGAAGGACCCCTTTCCAAGTGATTTACCTTACTGGTCTGCTTAGCTGATGCAACTTTCACGGTTAATAGAAAACATTTGAAACATGTGCAAACATCGGCCAGGGTGAAATGTGAACCGATAGGGCAACCGATAATAGGTAATGCTGTTATTTGAAGGGCACTTTTGTCATGAATGAGTCTTTCCTAGTCAAGTCGTTTATTCCTAATCTTTTTCATTCAGTTCTTAACTCCCAGTATTTATTATTCTACTCAAAGGAATTGCTTTTGAATCTCAAAAAAGTTGTTCTCATACTTCTCTCTTGGTTTTGAGCATATTGATTTGACTTGGAGGATGAGCAGCTGCGGCACAATCTCGACATTGCTCATGTTCTAACATATTTCTCGAATTTAGACCTGTGTGGCTTTAACTAAGTTAACTGCAGTTAATAGGCGATTTTTCATTTCCAGACTGAGTGTAATTGCTGGACACGGAGGACTAACATTGATTATCAGTTTTTTTTTTATAACTACATACATATGAAGTAACGTTGTCCTTTATGGTCATGTCGATGAGTTATCTGTTAAATAATTCTCCGTCCGTCTCTTCTGTCTACATTAGTAAACAGATAGTCTTCAAATGTACGGAGCATACAGCAGCGTAAGGACAGCAGCTACTGACGCTAACATACTTTTACTGCTGACATCTCTATGCCACAGTCTGACTGCAGGAAAAATCTTTAGATGCGAGCGTGAGTATTCATTTGCAAGGAATACTGCCATGTATTATATTTGTCAATAATTCCCCAATAGATGTCGTTTTTAACAAAAAATCTATTTTGATTTTAAAAAGTGGAAAGACTCAGCCGATATCTGTTAAAATTTTATATTATTCCTAACATTTTCCACATGTCCACCTTCAAGCTCCATATTTTCTCGAAAGTAGGAACGCTACTGTCTCGAAGACAACAATTTGCCCGTGGCTTACTTATTTAAACGGCTGCGTGCGAAATCTGTAATGCCGAAAGCAGTGGGCGCCAAAAAGCGATAGTTACACCCCTGTGCAATGCTCTAAACCTGCTTTTATAAGTGAAAAAAGTAAAGACGTCAAAAGCTAATGTATTCACTGCTTTACATGAAAATGTTGGCATGAAAATGTGGTTTGCCAAATGAGTATCGCGCTTACTCACTGTAAAATGAGAACCACACGTCACATTCTCCAGATTTATTCATCAGAAGCTAGTGCATAGTACAGAAGCCTCGAATTATTAGAGAAGCATCGGACTGATTACGCTACTCTTGAAGGAGGCTATGTTGACCAGCTTTCCAAACCAAAATATTTTTTTCCTTCTTCTAGTCTCAAGTAGTATGTAATCTTATGTATAACCTTATGTTAAAGTAAAAATTATCTTTTATTGGCTTAATTAAAATTCATTGTCTGCAAAAAAATTTTCGCTGAAATTTCGGTATCTTCCCTAAACACTATAAATATCAACTGCATCCTACAAATCTTTATCGACAGGTTACAGCCCAACGATTGATTTCTAATTTTCTCTTTCCTATATTTATCAAAAATCATATCTTTGTTAACATTAAACATGGGCTTAGTAACCTTCTCGAACATTATTATTGTTCTATTATCTCTCCTTCCGTCCTAAAAAAAAGTAGTGAAAAACGCTTACATTAGCTCCCGCCATAAAAAAAATACAAAAAGAGTCGGGCAGGCTGACCGTTAGCTACCCTACATCACTTCGCCCAGCACAATCATTTGCCCTTTCCCTTAACAATACACAAAGAATTATGCGTTATATTTGTCGAAATGTATAATTTTCATGAAAGCCTTCATATTCGAGGATACTCGAAGGGTCAAACTTAATTTTTCGTCATTTTCCACTCGCTTCTGTCATAACAAAATACAAATTAAACTTTGTCGCCATAGAAGGGCCTGCTTCCATGAAAGCGCCTAACTGCCATGATGCGGGCTGAAAAATCGATTTCTGTGATCCAAATTTCTTGGTGTCTTTACTAGTTAAATTCATTTTCACCCAAGTCTCAAATTTGGATGTTCTCCCATATGCATTTTGCGCTAATATACCAAACTTCAAAAAATCATTAAAAATAGTTCCGTGTAGAAAAGTTTAATTTTTTTTTGCTTATTCGATAGGTGCTTTTATATAGATTCGCGTGATATAGGTGAATATAGGTGACATTTTCTACTTTGGCCGCACTAGGGTCTCAAATTTGGGTGTTCTGCCATATCCATTTTACGATAACATACAAATTTCAAAATCCAACTGGATTTTAATTGGAATTATTTAATATTGGTAGGTGTCCTTGCTAGTTAAATTCGAATTTATCTTCACACCCTTCACAAAAGCTTATCTTTCATTAGAACTCTTATAAGAGTTGAGGATCAAAAAATACGCCTACATGGTCCAAATATGATAAGGTTAACTTTGATGTCAAACTATTGTTACGAGCGAATCTACATCGAGAGGAATTGAAACTTAGGCCTTTCCACCATAGAGATATTAGTTCAGTTTCAAGGTGTTGAAGAAAATGCTGTAACCGATCAAAGTTACTCACACCAACTTAGAATGCCGAAATCGTATTACCGTTTTGGTCCATAGCACACCACTTTTTCGATCACTTCCAATAGAAGGTCTGATTTTGAAAAGTTGTTGCATGAATAACTAAGTGCATTAAGCAAAGTGGCGTAGGCTGTTTAAAGATGGGCGGTGAGTCATTAAAGTGTTTTGCACCTACTCTTTGTTATTTTTGTGACATTTTGTGATAATCTACCAAGATTTGCACAAAACTCATTAAATTGCACTTCAGAATCTAATAAATTATGGAAAGCTATTTCTAAAGTCGTCAATTGGTTCAGTGTTGAGTTTATACACAAATTCCTTACTCACTTACTCATTTACTCATAGCTCTCTCTATTCAGCCGAGACTTGAATTATATGCCTGTTTGCCATTGAAATATTACCGAAAACTTTGAATTCTGAATAATTTAATGTCATTTAAAATAGATATGTGTATGCGCACACTTTCACACAAATATTGGTAACTGCATGAACAAATGCAGTTTGTCTAAGACATTTGAATAAGACACAGAGCGCGTTTAGGTAAAGAAAGCTCCTTAAAGGTAAAGAAAGAATTACATACAAAATTGTCCTCAAACACTTGCATACAGTACGTCACTACGTCAATTGCATATGTAAACATCAAATAATTGTTGTAACCCAGTAAGTTGCATACGTATATGGAATCGAAGTGACATACCAATGGTAATGCATTAGTGGATGGTATTTGATTTGTATTCAAGTATTGCAACAGCAACAATATTGATTTGAACAATTTTCGTCTCGAGAAATTTGCAAAAAAATTTCATTTTCTTTATGATAACTTGATAAGCAAAAGTTATACCAAAATAACGTGCAAATGCGAATAAACGTATTATTGAGGTGAAATTCGAAATATTGCAACAACAGCAAGAAAAATATCAAAATAGCCGGTGACATCATTGCTAGTAATCGCCAATTTTAGAATTAAATAAAATGCGAATATAATGGCAACAACAACAACAACAGCAGCAGCAGCAGCAGCGACAGCAACAATAAACGGAGCAAAAACAACGTTGTTTTGACAAAATAGCACAAGTGTCAATACAAAAACAAACAACGACAATATGTAGAAGAAACCAAAAGTGAATTGATCGACTAATATTAAATCGGAACGAATACACCCCGCTTGGAGATATCCACGAAAATTATGCAAACACACATTTCACCTAACGACAAAATATGTCATCAATTTGCAAGATTATAATGGATGCCTATGTTACTTTTCGGAAATTCCTTTTGAAAAATGTAAAAAGGAATTTTTTTGCGAAATTCCTATACTTGAAAAATATCGATTAAAATGTCTTGAATCGATTCATAAGCTATGTAAAAACAACAACTCTCGTATAGAAAGGCTTGGCAAGTTAATTTTTTGCCTCGTCTTGTTCTCTTGTCGATATTTGATTTCAAAGTTTCAAAAGTGCCTGCTACGCCTGGGCTCATTCGCTCAGAGTTATGCGTACAGCAAATATGGTCATCGGAAAGTCAAGAGACTTTCGTACGCCTTTGATCAGTTCATTAGTATTATAAATAGAATACCTGCTCTCCACCTGTTGACACTGCTGTGGCAATGTCAAAAATTTATACATAATTATAAGGCATGAAGTTATGTTTAAATAAAACTAGCATAGACACGAACCAAAAATTCGAACATAGATCAGTTAGGCCACTTTACAAAGAAAACTGAATACGAGCACCGTGGGGAAGGTTTCATGGAATATTAGTTTCATTTTTTCGCAGCACTTCGTTTGGCCACAATAGCCAAGAAAAGTTTCCCTTTTCAAGCCCATATTTCATACAACATAAGAATTTTTTCATGCCAAATTTCAACTAATTAACATAACATACAGACAAAAATCCGCTATACCCGCTGTCAGTAGCGCTCCCTTTGTTCCATTCTCTTGACTTACAATACAAAAACTTTCTTTCCAATTGCCAAGTCTTCAGCTTTTCTTCAATAAATCCGAATGGGAAATCCAAAACTTTCTTCAATGGACTTAAAGCGCTTCCCACTCACACTTGTCTTTTTTGATTTTAAGCTCCAGTATCACGGTAAACATCATATCTTGTGCAAAAATTTGCCAAATGCGGGAAGCACTAATTCTTGTTTCTATTAGAAAGAACTTGATGCTAAATCGTGACGAGTGTGATGCAAAGTGGATAAGGTACAAAGCGAAAAAATCAAAATGCAGGTCAACAGTTCTTTAACCCACCACCGTTTTGTCGAAACGTTTACAACATCCAGAAGGAAGCTCAAAGACCCCCATAAAGTATATATATTCTTGATTAGCATCAAAATCTATAACAATGTGGGCATGTCCGTCTGTCTGTCTGTGTAGTGTTTGTCATAAACATTGTCCTCGTCGCAAAAGCGCAAACGTCGACGTCAAATTTAGCAAAAAGAGTCGAAGTTCTTGCACGCCGTTACAAAAACGAAAATGCTCGGCCACGCCTACTAAATTGAAATATAATTCTTTAATCAAAACGGGTGCAGCATTCAGAATAAAGCTTCAGAGACCATATTCAGTTTACATATTATTGATTACTATCAAATCTGAAATATTTGTCAATCCCTCTGTACGTCTTTCTGTTAAAAGCTGTGGTAAACGCATTTATGATCACAAAAATGGAGATGTCTGCTTAAAATTTTTGCAAAAACATTGGAATTCCTTGCACGCAGGTTGATATTCAAAATGGCCCAAACGGTATCAATTACATTCCGGCTTTCTGGGACCTTTGCCCATTAAATAAAACGGACGCATGATATAAATTTCAATTTCTATTCTATAAAAATAGAAAAAATCAACCACGCCTACGCAATAATTATAAAGTACGGAAATTTAGTTTAGCGGCTGAATATAATTTTCTTGCTTGTTTTTCTTTTTTTAGTAAAACTGGAAGTTTATGGAAAACCTATTTATATAATCAATGAATCAGGTGGAGTAAGTAAATATTGTTTATGTTTTGTAAAATAGCGAAAATCTTCCTAACTACATAATTTCGGAAATTTTGATTTTTCAAAATAAAATGTGACTTTAAATTTATCACGCAATTGCTCCATAAATCTTAGAAAAAAAAAAACTCACTCAACCTCATTCGACAATGTTGTGTATTTATTGGAACAGTTGAATCCGCGGCATTTCCCAAAATATGGCTCAATTTAAGTGCCGTCTGGAAAGAGCATCAAACTGTCGCTAGTTGTGGTTGTAAAAGTGGTGCGACCATATCTTTTAAGTTTTCGGAGCATCAGAAGAAACACTTTTATTTTTTTTCATGTACCCAGACAGATGAAAATGACTCTGATCGATCAGGAAAATTTTTGGCTAAAAAATCGTGATCTTACTCATGCTCGTGTATCATAGCAATCAAAGTTCGACGTTGACAACTGAAGAAAGGAGCAATATTTCAAATTACACCTCTTGTCGAAAGATCGTACGCGACCGATACGATGCATACGATATACGATGCACATCGAGCCAATCTACTACTTACTGGGAGAGTAGTAAAAAGGATATCGACATTGTTTACTTCTTACCACTTTGTGTAATTACCTACGAGCAATCGCCAATGCATGCCACATGTACAACAGCGACCGAAAATGTCTCAGTGTCATAAACCTAATAACGTGTGAGATTTGACCACTAATTCCGATGGGGCATGCATCCCTGTGACTCTGTCAGTGTTATTAAGTGGTTTCTAAAAATGCACATTTTCAAGAAACATTTTTACTTTTTCTCACCAGCGTTCTTATAATGTTAGCGAGATTTTAAGTTGTTTTGCAATTGCCTTAAACCAAAGCATTTGATGAAACACTACGACACAAGCCGAGCGTAAACTATTTATTTTTTCGAACTGCTTTCTGATTATATTGAAATGTTTGCAGCATATATATACAAAAACTAAAAAAAAAATTATATATGAAAAAAATTGTAAAAAGTGGAAAATACGACATAAAAAGTCTTTAGGTCGGATGTACTTTAAAAAATGTTGCGCGGAAAATTTTTCTGAGCTTTTGTTTATTTTCATAGCAAAATGTGTGGATTTTGTTTTTCATTGCGAATGTTTCTGACGATGAATGCTCTCACAAGACCAAACTACTTGTGTTTTTTCATTGTAGATGAAATTAGATATAGAAAATCTAGAAGTAAAAAAAATAAATATTGAATAAATGCTGTAATTTGAACTTCTCTGTTGGAGAATGTCAGACTTTGGTCGTCAAACCAATCGAAAATTCGCGACCAGCATCTTGCAGAGCCAGATATAATAAACTAGCTAAAGAGGACTTTGCCGCAGTTTGCTTAAAGCTTTTTTCCTTGTGTTTTCCAAAGTCATATACGATGTAAATAGACGTAGCCAAAATTTTTGATTGCAAATCTCACTTGAATTTAGTGATTGCCATGACTGTGGAAGCAGTCAAAACGTAAATAAGTCGCAATTGTATGTTTGTAAAGTTATTTATATCATGCATATCGATGAATAAATGGACATTGAACACATTGTTAATTCGGGTCTTATGTTCTCAACATTGTCAACATGGGCTAACAATTAAATGTATCTTATAAAAGCAATGCGGTGCTTCTTTAACACTGAGAGAGCGATTGTAACGAAATCAGAAATCCATGAACTCGATATTGGATCATTAAATTTCTTTCTCTTTCTTAAAGTAGTTACTTTATGGTTAGTTTAATATTTATGTACGTATATATGATATGCAGATATACATAAGTAAGTACGTATACATGTATACATGTAAAGAATTATGACTGATGTGACAATTAGCGATGCTTCAGTTGCGGTAGTTCAGTTGGTGCACGCATCGTTACGTTTTGAGCGCTTAATTGAAAATTATTTATGTCATAGGATATTTATAGTGTCCCTAAAATGGTCTTATTGCGGAGTGACTGATCAAACTATTGCAAATACTTATAAGTAGACCCTTCTTATTATTCGAATGAATGCAACCAAAAGATGGGTAGATTCAGATAGTTCTACTTAACCATTTTAAAGATTGATCTTAAAATAAATGTAGGGGGATTGATATGATGAATATCGTAGCAGCGGCAGTTGTCAATAGATTTTATATACACAGGCCAATTAATGGGTAAATTGAAAATGTTTGCATTCCCAGCCCTTTCAGTTTACATCGTTCAAATCTTATGCACTTCGTCTTTCGAGCCTTCGAATCGTATATAAATGGAAGTGAAGAATTTACGGGATATTAGTTTCATTTTTCCGCAGTACTCGGTTTGGCCACGACGACCTTTCAAACATTGCCCCTCTATTAGTTCATGTAGAAAAAATATTCAAAGTATCAAGAGAAATTAACATAAGCACATGTTCTGTTTATAATAATTTTCGTAAGAATTCTGAAAAAGTTATATTTTAAGTATATTTCGATTTAAACCCTTCTGAGATTTCGTCTAACAGTTCTCTGTTAATGGCCTATTCCTCTCCACGTGTTAACCATTTATTGATGCAAATCCCTACGCCAGACTCGAGACCCACTTACGTAGCCCTCCATTACCAAGACAATGTAGTGCGGGTGTATACTAAACTTATTTTTGAGATAAATTTAGAAGAAATTGCAAAAGTTTGAACAACCTTGCCAAGCCAAGTCAAATATAATTTCTTTCTTCGTCGTAAAATGAAACTTAATTTATTTTAAAGCTTGGCCCGCTCTATATGCTCTATATTTTAATTTTGCTTTTTGCAAGCATAAACATGGGCTACGCCCTATGTTACAACTCTTCCGACAAATCCATAGTTCTAGAAGAGTACACTTTTTGCATAACTTACGCCAAACCTAAAGCGATTTTATCTTTGCCACTACTTTTCTTAAAAGCCGATTTTTTTCCTATACATGCAAATGAGTCAGTCAAGCATGAGAACAATGAAAAAATAAACAACATTATAATCTTTTTTTTATATCCATAATATGTGCATATCTTCTCATCATCAAAGGGTATATAGCGTAAAAACATGCTCCTTTTTTTTTTAAATTGTACCAAGAATTTATGGCAGCGTAAGCAATTCTATCCATACTGCCGATACAAAATCATTAAACTGTAAACAATAACTAAAAATGGGCAGAAGCGTTGCATAAAAGCGTTAGTTGAAGTAGAAATGACCATAGAGTAGTGGAATGACGGTAGCAAAGCCCACATGCTTACAATCTTGATAAGATTAGTCGTGTAGACATAATATTACATGAATTTGCTATAAAATTACAACAAAAATTACAAAACGAAAGGGAAGTGGAAAGGTATATAATTTCATGACTAAAAAAAATATAAATTGAATTTGAATTTGAAAGATACTTATATAGGTCGTTTCTTAATGAAGAAGTTGATTTTAATTTCCTAATTTGCATTTAGCTGTCGTTATTGATTCTATTACTGGAAGAAAGACAATATCGCGAGCACAAGTAATGACGAGCACCTTATTACACAATAAAGGAAGCATTAATATGACAAGTTTTTTTACTTCGCTTTGTTCCACTTCAACCCAATACTGTTTATAATTGGATATAATAATTGGATTTTACACTTTTCCATGTTTTCGCATTGTTGTTTTTGTCGACATGAACCTCACGAAATAAATTACATAGGTACTAGAGGTATAAGAAGCCTTTTACTCGATGTAGCACAAGCACAAAAAGAAAAACAGGCCACCTCGTTATCTTAATTTTTACGGTTTTTACGGTTTGATTTGCGCATTGGTACTCCGCCGACGCAGAGAGTGGTACAAAACGCAGAGGGAGTGACTGCCAAAACTGCCGACGACTATTTTTTTCCTCTTCTTATGAATGAACGTTTCTTAGAACACAGATTAAAAACTTTCTTTTAACTGATATGCATTGCTTGAAGGCAATATTCCAAATAACTTCGAAGGGAAGGTATTTTCTAATTTATTTCAACTTGTTAAAGTTTAAATTTGCCATTTTTTACCGTTTTTACCTGCAATTTGCAAAGATTTTCGTTTACTTTACACAGCAGCAACTTGAACGAACTACAACGTACAACAGCACTTTATTACCAATGGAAGCTACGCACGACAACAATAACAACTCTCTGCACAATGTATTCTATTTCTCACTTTATTCACATCCGTATCAATTAAAATAACTTCTTCAAAATAAATAATTTCGCTTCATTTGGCTTTCATATGCTTTTTTGTGAAATATTATATATTTTTCCCATCTTTTTACACGTTTTATGATTTAATGAAAATATCTTACAATGCATTTAATGCATTTAACTAAATAAACAACGCCATCGCTTCTAATTTTTGAATACGAGATCTACATATTTTAACTTTAATTTAAATTAAAAAAAACAATATCTCTGCCTTTCCCGATTTCTTGAAATTCACGAAAGTCACACACACAACTAAAAAAAAATAGAAAATGTTTTTGGATTTATATTGTAAAAGTGGTAGCTCTTTTTTTTCACTCTCTTTCAGAAACAAGTAAAACGGTCGAAAAAATCTCCTCTCAGAGCAAAATTTTTCGTTTAGCTTTAACTGAAAATAAAATTGCATTTCTCTGAGTATAATTGACTTTGCTGTACATTTCTTATGGAGGCCCTAAAAATTGCTGAGAAAAAATTGACTGAAACAATCCAGAATCCAGAATGTTGAGATTGCATGCATATAAGCAATTCGAAAAAAGTGGTGATTCTCTCCCTTTTTGAGACATGAGTGAAACAGATTTTACAAAAACAATGCCTGCAAGAGCTCAATGATACCAAGTAATCAAAGCAATCTATGAGAATAAAATTAAATTTTAAAATAATAATCCAGCAAAATCACAGTAGTGCCAAGTAACCAAAAAATCTCTGAGAGTAAAACACAATTTTCCAAAAGCAATGCCAGCAAACTAGAGAGTGAATTTACTAAGTGCCAATGTTGCCGATTTTGAAAAAAACCCAGTGTGACTATTTTTAATATTTAGTGTCAATTAATTAATTAATTAATTATTATTAATTATTATCAACAATATTAAATTGATTATTAAAATTATTTCATTTATTTTTATTTATTTCATAACGTAACTATCTGTCCACCTGAATTCGCTGTACTCCCCGAATTCGCCGTACTTTACATTGCGTCTGCATTAGCCGCAGTAAGCTCTTTAGGTATTAATAATTTCAATTTTGGCTTATTTATAGAAAAGTTAATTAAAAAAATAGTTTACTTGTTGAAAAGAATATACAATGTAAGATTGAAAAATTATATTTTTTATATTTGTATTGTCAAGAATATTGATTAGAATTCATCAGATCAGAGAATTAGCTTATTCTTTTCGGTTATTTGAATAATTTAAGAGATAAGAAGAAATAATGGGTAGTATTAAAAAAAATTAAAAAGAATAGCAGAATTATTATTTATAAGAACTATAGGGAAGGAAGTTAAATAATTGTTAAAACTTAAAATTATTAACTTAATACAAATCGGGAATACTAAAACTTTGATACAAAAAAAATTTTTTTAAACTGTAAGAATACTTTTACTTTTCATTATTGAATTTGTGACTGACTTTTCTCTACATTGCTCGTTCAGCAGCTACAATAAAGCTGAGCGTAAAATTGACTTTGCTGACTTTGCTGTACATTTCTTATGCAGGGGTAAATCGCCCACTTCCGAAAGAGCTCTTTTTTGTACTGCCAAGAAGTTAATTATGGTCAAGATAATGAATCCTTCCTTCTCAGTGATACTATCTCTTGCAGCTACGTATTTTGTTATCACAAATTGCGTCATATATTTGACAAGATAAATTCAATCCCTCTCTGGAATTTTGTTATCAAGCCGCAGGGTCTTCATGAACATTTTTGGATCGATCTCTACCTCAAAGCAAAATATCAATTTCTTTTGCATGAGGTTCTTATGTCAAGAAAAGCTTCTTCTTTATTACAATAAAGGCTATGATATATATGCCACTGATGGTTTTGTTGAACATAATGTATCTAGCTGTTCGGTAGTGAAGCATCTGTCTAATATACTACACAAAGTCAAAGTTTCGGAGGAACTTCCCTCGAATTTTATTGAATTGCTTGCCTTCAGAAATCCTATTAAGGTGGCTATTATTGATGGTATCAAAAAATTAGTTGTTTTTTCTGATAGTAAGTCAGCTCTACTTCTAACAAATGAAACAGACGCAGATAATCAATATGTGTTTGGTATACACTGGACGTTATATGAATTTCAAGTGGATGACTGTCACTACGACTTGTTTTTAAATGAAAATGTTGACTTTCATGCAAAAAGAGCTCAAGCTGGTAGCACAATTTCATGCATCAAATATACTCTCAATGCAGCAATACGGGCGGTTCGTAATCACATCTTTCAACAACTAAATGATGAATTTGAAGAAATTGCGCGTGTTAAATTCAATCGCCTTTTCTATAAAATAAATCCCACATTTCAGTTTAAAATCTTTTAGAGGCTTGCTTTAATTACTTGAAAATCAAATATTTAACTCATTGATTTGATTGCTTTAAACTGAAAAATGGGCGTGGGCCGTCGTATTCAAAACTTGGCTCTAATTTATTGATCAATGATGAATTATGTAGTTGCCACTGTCATAAAATAGTTGATACTATAACTTCGTAAAACAATTTTTAAAAAATCAGTGTAAAAAATGTTTTTACTTTTCAAAAGTGAATTTGCAACTGACTTTGTTGTACCTTGGAAATAGTTTTTCTGTTAAGAAAGTAAAAAAATATAGTTTTTCTGAAAAAAATATAGTTTCTCTGTTAAACTGAAAAAACGAAAGTGTGGCAAATGTACACTGAAATACCATAATGCTGCCAAATCACCCTTCTTGGAAATATAAAACTAAGAGAATTGTTGTATTGTGTAAAATAAAATTACTTTCTAATGGTAATACTGTAACAGTCTTTCATATGCGCAAAAGATGGTATTTGCATCACTTTTTTGCGGAACACAATTTGCTTAATCGGAAAACACATTACTTGGCCGTGGATTGCAACCACACAAATGTATAACGGGTAGTCAGTGAAATACATAGGTTGCACCCGTTTTAAAGCATATCGTTTGCTTACATGAACGTTAACATAATGTAACATTAATAAAGCGAAATTTTTTTTGCAAAATAGTTTTTTAAAGTAAGATTAGATTAAAAAGGAAAAAAAATTGTTTTCCATGTAGAAATAGGAAGGATACATTTTAGTTTAACTTGTTCTTATTTTTTTAATAATAATGTAAGCGAGCACTTTAAAATCATGTTTTGCTTGAAAGGTGAAAGAATTTTGTTTTGTTTTCAAAAACGGCGTACTCAGAAATTTGAAATGCTTTCAATTAATTAAAATTTGCTCAAGCTGTTATTTTACGTTTTTTGAAGTCAATGCGAATTTGTGTATTGAAAAAATCACCTAGCTTTTCCCTAGTGGAACGAAATCTACTACTTTTATTTGACAGCTATGTATAATAAACAAATCTGATGTTTGATCGATGAAGAAAAATTTGTAAAGTTTGTCATTCAATCTCCAAACGAGAAAAAAAAATTTTAATTTTTTGTTGCAATTAAAAAGAAATATTTATCTTTTCATTATGGTGAATACATTTTAGCATTTTTTGTGGATTCCTCATATTTATTTGCTTCTACAATTCCAGTCGCAAGAAGTTGAGGAAACTTTAAAGCGCATACAATCTCATAAAGGCGTTGTCGGAACTATCGTGGTAAACAATGAAGGTAAATCTTTTATAAATTATATATTTTTCCCTTTAATTATTTTGCTCTTTTTCTAGGCATTCCAGTTAAATCTACGCTAGATAATACCACCACGGTTCAATATGCTGGTCTTATGAGCCAATTGGCCGATAAAGCACGCAGTGTGGTGCGAGATTTAGATCCATCTAACGATTTGACATTTTTACGAGTACGCTCGAAGAAACATGAGATTATGGTGGCACCTGACAGGGATTTTATTTTGATTGTTATACAAAACCCAACCGACTAATTTCTCTTAGATCATCCTCTTACTGTTCTTCGATATATATTTTAATTCTACTAGTCGGTGAGATTTAAAAAATTGTGGAATTGTTCTTAGAACATTTCCAAAGCTTTTAAAATAAATTCTATTTTATCTCGCTTGATGATTCTTCCCAAAATTGCATGCTAAGAGAATTAAATTAGAAATCGGACTATGTAATTTGAAAATCATTAATAATGAGTTAAAATTAGAAAAATGTAGCCGTATTTTTGTATTTTTACTTTGTAGCATTTTCTTTCTATATATTTACATACATGTGTAACATCGCATATTATTTGAAATATATCATTTTGTTTCATTTAAGCAATTTGAAAAATTCGTACAAGATCGAACAGGACTACATATGTTACGCAAAGCTGAAATCAAAAAACTTATTAAATGCTTTGAAGATTTTAATAATTTTGAATAAGCATCACACTCTCGTAGATCTTGATGACGAAAAGTTTGACCGTCGCATTCAAAAGGACAAACTAAAAATTCTGTTAAAGACGCCGCCCAATTTTCGTCTAGCTTCATTTTTCCCGTTACATTCAAGACGGGAGCAATAAATTTTTTTAAGCTTTTGAAATATTTAATTGCTTTTTGGAATACTGGATTAATTTTGTGCAAGAGGGTTTGGTAAGGCACTTAAAGCAAACTTAATGCCCAATAGCGCAGTAAGAGAAATCAGCTGATAATGTTCATACTAACTGAATATTGACATTAATTTCTCACACTAACAGAATATTTACTTCAATTGCTCAAAATAACAGAATATTCACTTTAATTTCTCACACTTTCATAATGTATTCACTTCAGTTTCTCGCACTTTACCAGAATCGAAGCGTTGCAATTTATTGAAAGCCAGTCTATTCTATCTACATTCTCCATACTTGGCATGTTTTTTTATAAACCATGTAAAGGAAAGAACAATCTAACGGTTTTTAGCGAGAAATCAAACATAAAATAAACTCTTTTATTGCAACGATTTTAATTTACTGAAGGTATTGTGTTAATTAATTTTTATAGTTAAAAGTTAAAGCTTAACATCGATACTCAATACTCGAATTTCGATGACTATAGATCCGAATATGATGTTTAAGGTGACCACTTAACCGATATTTATTTTACAATAAGAATTTGTTGCTCGATAATTCTCTCAATTTACTAAAAAAAACTTTTGAATTTTTCTTTAAAATCAAGGAAATTATCTAAATATTTTTTTACTGAAAGATGAATAAACTACAAATTATCCCATTTTACTCTTTGAATTTTTAAACTTTGCCTATGAATCACATCATACAGCTGAGGAATTATTAAAGTTTGTTATTAATTCTCAGAGCATTTTAAAACAGGCAAAACAGAAGAAGCAGACAAAAACGAGAAGTTCTCTTGATTCGCCCTGTTTTGCTGGTCGTTTTTGTGTGAGTTCTTTCCTAACTCATTATATTTCCTACAGAAAAATCATTAAGTCATCTTTAAAAAATCCCTAAATATTATAATATATTTTTTTAATTTCCAAAAAAAGAAGTAATACTGAAAAAAATCGGAAATTTATTAGTTAAAAAAAAAAACGGGTCAAAGTTGAAAAGAATTCTGTTAATATTGATAAAATTATATATGAAACACGTTTCACGAACAAAATTGCAAAACCCAAAATGGCGTAATCGTTTTTAAGGAGGAAAAAAGGTTAATTTTCAATAAAATGATAGTCATTTAGCAAAAAGAACGACTCAGCGTCGCGAAAGGATATATTAATTGTCATAACCAAGAAAAGTTTTAATAAGACAAGAAAATTTTTCGTGAAAACTTACGACCGTCATATGAGGAGGAATGAGTGTTTTAAGTATATTGGCCGTTTATATTATCGACTAAGCATCATCGTTATATGGTATATGGCCTAAAATAAGCTCAAAATCCCGCATATAAAAATAAATAGCAAGCACGGTGGGATAAAATATGTAAAATTGTAAGTAACTGTAATAATAAAGTTCAATTTTTTCTTATTAAAAAACAGCTTTTCGGTTTAGTTTCTATTCAATTTTGTGTTTATATATATATACAATTTTTTTTTTTCTTATTTAATTTGCAAAGTGCAAAAATGTCTGCAATGAATAAATATTCAAAGTATGTGTAAATTTTATGTATATACATTTATGTGTATATGATAACATTAACAGATACATATTGGTAGACATCGTACATGTTTGTATGTATAATTCAAAGTACATAAATAACTAAAAAAGTGACATACGATTCAATATATTGCACACACATTTCTCTGCGTTGTATATATACATCAATGTACATGTATATATCTACATACTTACGTACTTACCAGCCATATATACTTAAATAAGTATATATACCCATATATCGGTATATAAGTTCATTTACAGTGCAATTTTTCAAACACCGTAATGTTTTTATTTTTTTCGGAATTAGCAAGTGTATGTGTTTGTCCCCTACCTGCCATATATATGTATGTCTATATTTATGTATATATATATATATATAGACATATATATATATACATATAGACATGTTTACTTTCTGAAATCAAGTGCAATCTGCTATGACGTTAAAACGACAAATGAATACATTAAATTAAAATTCATTTATATGCCCTTTGCGTGGATGGTCTTGCAAACGTTTATACATACTAAAGTATATATATTAATTTTCCTAGTTATTGTTATTATATCGATGCACAATCATTGCTGTCCTTCCTTGTTCAATTATGTATACACAATTTAGTTATCGTCTATATATATATAGTTGTGATAGAACTGTATATATATATACTAACTAAAATGCATTTAGCTGTAAACACGCACACATGCATTCATATATATATATATATATATATATATATATATATATAACATGTGTGTGTGTATATGTATAGAATACGTATATACCTATACAAATAAATGGATGGAGCACTAAATGCATGCGTACATATGCATTTAAACTATATATAACCCTATGTAAAGTCATATGTGTATCCATCTGCAGTATGTATGGCCAGTAAAGCTTCCTTTAGGGCAGTCGCATCCTTATTTTTTGACTACAAAATCATTAGCATTAAAATCATTTATAGCGTATATATGTTTAGGTATGCCTGTGCTCTATCTATGTGTGCTGTTTATAATCAAACCTGTATAATTAAATTGATTTTAATTAAAATTTCTTTCATAATTATGTGCATGTGTGTTTTTAAAGGATTTACATAAAAGTTTCTTTGCCGAATACAATGCACTTTATTTGTTTTCAAAGAGGTCAATATACCCAAATTAAACGTTTCAATGACTCAAGTTATATTTCGGGTGTTTTATGGTTGTCTTACTTAGAGATAATGAAAGCTTTTTTTTCTTTCAATCATGCAAAAGTGAATTATGTATCTTAATAGAGCTCTCCATTATTAAGATTTCGACATCTATATTAAATTATCTTTTGCCTTCAGTAGGTCCCTCGCCGAAGGACGAATGTATCTTATTGCACAGATACCCCATGAAGTATACACATTTCCTGATCGGCACTAAATTCGGAATCAATATAGGCATGCCGGTCGGTGGGAACATTATTTTACCCATTTATTCGCTACGTATAAGCTACAATAAATATATAGGGATATGTAGGGATACCTGTGCAGAAGTAGGAAACATAAGCCACTCAATGCTTAGATCTCGTTTTTTCTTTAGTTTTTTAAACTTTTTTTTAATATAAAAGTAGTAGATATAAAAGCTTCGGTCACTGCCGACAATAATGTTCTTCTTAGCGTTACATCCATTATTAAGCTCTGTAATATTTATATAGTTCGTAAAAGAGGAAGTATTTTAATGGTGCCTTTGCATAGTGCACGCGCTCCAGAAGTAATCGCTTTACATATAAAAGTTGCTACTATATATTTTGACCTAACTGTTTACTTTTCGATAGAAGAAATGTCTTTTAGTGCTTAGATCAAATACGCAAAAGCTAAAACACAACCATTGCTCTATCTCAACTGAAGCAAGCAAGCCAGATTGCAATCTTTGTATACGGGACGGGACTTGGATCAAGTCTTTCTATGTTCAGCTTGATCTTCACAAATCCTTCCTCCTCTTTGTCCAAATATTTTAAGTTTTTGCAAGAGTTTTGATCGTCTTTTCACTTGAAAAAGTGAAGTTAATTGAGAAATATTGGTACGATGTGTATCTATCGAGATAGTTTTCATTATTTTCTACAAAATTTTATAATATTTTTGGCAACATGGCGACATTATGTTGAAAGAACTTATATTGGTTTTGCAGCGATCGACCCTCCGACCCATTTTCGCACTTGTTTAACTTTACGGACCCGCGTGCCAGCCAAGTTGTGCTGCAATGATCTCAGCAAGTGGTAATCAGGAGGCGCCATATCTGGTAAGTACGTTGGATGTAACAGAACTTCCCATTCGAGATCCAAGAGCGTATCCTGGACAACTCTTGCAACAAGTGGCCAAAATGGCATTTTCAGTCAATTTGCGAACTAGCTGTTTCCCTCCTTTTGGACCTTTTCCATCGCCTGCAAACGTGTAGAAACAGTGGATTCGTCAAATGCTAAGCTGTTCTTCGAGAGCAATTACCTTTCCGATTTTAAATATTTGGGCCAATTGGATACTTTGAGGATTTTTTATTTACCGAGCACTTGGTGTCTGTGTATGGTATCATGCTATGAAACAAAGTCTTCATATTAAGGGGAGAAACAAGATAAACAAGATGTGGCTCTCAGCCACCATTTGTGAGAATCGTAAGAGTAGTTAAAGAGTCATGAAAATACAGAAAATAAAGAAAAACCTTTAAAAGGTAAGAAAAAATTTATTTGTTAATGCAAGTTTGGCGTAAACTTTGCCATAGTTCGTAGCCCGCAAATAAATTATCAAATGTGAAAATGCGATCGCTGCTCTGATATGGTAGGCGAAGTTCTTTAACGTATTGCACATTATTGCTGGGATCAGCATTTCTCAAATTATGCATCGTTAACCAGTCAAGTCCTTTAAGGCCCCAAAGAAAATAATGTTGCCCATAATTGAAAACTGTAACGTATAGACATCATTTAGTATTTTATGTTTGGGCTGTGTACGCATTCTAATAGGTTTGTTTGCTCAACTGTTCTGTGTTTTATATCCTGCATACAAAATGACAAAAAAATATAAATACACATATTACTCGGTGGTGGATATGACTATCGACCACTCTGATTGTCGTAGTTGCAGAACCTTTCGAGCAATAATTGATAAGCAAAAAATATCCAATAAATCTTAAAAAAAACAAAGAAGAAGAAGAAAAACATCTGCCTTTTCGGAAGAATAACTATTAAGGAAATTGGATAGAAACGAAAAGGTTCATACTCTTATTTTGTGGCGAACAAAAGAAAGTCCTTATAACTGCGGCTCATGCAATCATCATCTGAAAGAATTCAAGCTGTTTATGTTAAATATGCTTAGCTACTTATAAGCAGAAAAATGCGGTTGAATAACCTATAAAAGGATGTTATATTCGAAGGGGTTTAGAAAGTTCGATTTTTTCGCTAAATAGCAGTTCACTATGTTTTAGTTTATATATGAAGTGGAATGCTGCTTACTACTTTAAAAAAAAAAGTAAATCTTTCATATGCTACGCAGTTTACAATGACAATCGCACTATTTGGACTATTCTAGATTGTGGCCAGTGTAGCCAACGAATTCATACGAATTTAATTTTCTTTTGACGTAAACTACTTAGAACCAGGATTTTTCGACTATTGGAAACAATTAAATTGGGACTAAATACGTTATACTTTATTTATAGTTCTTTTTTGGCATGTTATGAGTAATTCCTTTGATTTAGGAATTTTTGAAAGTTGAAAACAAAATTTTATTAAGCGAAAATGTAGGGGCAAGACGCGAAAAAAAATTTGGAAATCATACAATGTAAGAAAATCCAAAAGGGGAAATTTTTCTTATATTTAGCAGACGAGAAAACGACATTTAGATGTGAAAACATAAATGGACAAGGTATCGCTAATCACGAATATATGCATCTAATTCACGCTAATATATACACAACTTTTCTGAACCTCCACAATCCTTCTGTATACGCTACAAATATTTGATAAGACATGGAAAGAAAACGAGTGAAAACTGTGAAGAAGAGGCTCACCCTGCCTCACTGTGTTACTCAACTCAAAGCCAATTATAAGAGTGTAATGTGCATCCGTGTTAATTTGACGATTACAAGGATATTTTCGTATTATATCTTTTTCGCTACTCGCGAAATGTGTGAATATTTTAGGTTTTAAATTACAATTTTTTGCTCGTTGTGTTTTATAAGATAGATCATGTTTAATTTTTTGGCCATCGCCGCGGCCTGCATTTTCCAAATGCCTTATACGTTGAATTACTGCTATACATTTGGAATTTGACATTACTATAAGAAAATAGCTACTTAAGACTAGCTCCTTTCCATTTAACATATATTGATTAAATTTCCCTTATTAATTGATTGATAGAAACATACATCATAAATTTTTATTATGATTATTTTTTTTATGAGCAGGGGTTTTTATATAACTCTGGCAACGCCAAATTCGCTAAACTATGATGTCAGTTCTAGTTTCAAAAGCGTTCATAAAAAAAGAAAATTAGCTTGCAAGATTTCAAATAGAAAACGTAGACTATTATGTTATACTTTCGACTTTGATTTGTAGGAATTCATTATTAAAATATACAGTACTTTCAAAAAATGTGGTTATAAATTGGCCTATAAATTTGTATTAAAGCTTACTCTTCACGTTATCAAAAGATTTTTGATAAATATACTCAATAAAAGTAAAGTTGTTTTCTAGAGAAAAAGCAAGTAAAGTGATATCCACATATTTTAAGGAATTTTAGGGTACAAAGTTGACATCTTTGACATTTGGTTTATTTTCCCAGAAAATTTGAATAGTTGAAAGATTTTTCGAGAAATTGAAATAAAACCATTTTAAGAAGGTATATATAATTTTCAAAAAAAAATTTCAAAAATTATGTCTAGAAATTTTTAGATATCCATTCATATTCGTGAGCCGAAAAACCCGACTGCTTGACAGAATCTAAGGGAAATTACTTCGAAAATTAGCGAAAGTATTATTTTATATTAAACTTACTTTCGAGGGCGCTGCGAAAGACACGTGAGTTCATTGAATTTTCAAAAAAGAATTTTTTTGCATTTTTGAAATAAGGGTGTATATGATGTGAAAAATTTGCTTTTCGTGCTTACGGTCGGTGGACGTTATGCAGTGCATAAGGTTGTGAGCTATCTTATTTTTTATGAGAGGACGATAAAAAAAATGATGGACGCTATCTTTAGCTATAAGGTGTAGCTATGCAGAAGCGCGTCCATGCCGAATTTGGAAAAGATAATTTTTTCAAACACTCAATTGTTCCTAACATTCTGCTGAAGTAATAGACTTTAGATAGTGATATACAATATTGAGAAAAGCGCTTTCAAAAAGCTCTAGGTATGGAATTTATGAAGCATTTCTTCACTTATTAACGTGCTTTATCTTTTTGACGCACGAGGCAGAGTTTTCGAGTTTATTCGATTACTAGAAGGATTGCAGCGGTTGCAACTGCTCTGGTCATTATTTTGCACTTGTCACGCTTTGACTTTGAATGAATACAACCAAGTACGGCGCCCTGTAAAAAAATTACAAAAACTATTGATTTTCCTAAATGAGTAATTCTATGGGATAGGTGTGCTTTATATGACGAATATTCAACCTTCGCTCTAAGATGTCCATCATCGAAACATTAAAAAGCATGTTAAATTTGTCCCTGCCTAAGTAAAACATACAACTGCGCATTAAATTTTGAAGGAGCGTAACATTCTTAATTTTACATTTAATCTTGATTGTCTGTTTTTCAATTGATAGTTGCAAGTAGGGTGGGAAAATGGACGGCATAGGAAACAAAATATTATAATTTACAATTTTGAAGCTCATCACAGGAAATTGAGATCTCCAATCCAACAAATTGAAACTAGTCCGCAAACTGTGAACTTAGACGACAAACACAGATTGAACCGCCCTACAAATGTTTCCCAAAGGTCAATGTAAACATGCCATCATCACAAACATGGCCATAAGAACACTTTGCACTTATAATGCATAGCATTGAGGTATTGGGTTCGTTCTTAGCCGAATGTAATTGTCTTCTCTAATTCTCACTTGCAAAGTAAGAAAAATACCTTCACAGTTATGTGATCAATTTCAGTTTTCCAAAGCAACGAATAAAATATTTTTTTTTAAACCTTTTTGGTTACGACGCATAAAATGAACACATGATCTTATAAGAAAAAGTACGTTGGGAATACATATGTATGCGCTTACATATGTACTTTCGTTATGAGTATGTAAACCAATCGTATTGCCCGGCCAACCATCTGTTGTAACAGAAAAAAATACAATAATTTTCTCATGCTTTTAGTTGTGTGCTCTGCTCGTAAGCAAGAATTTAATGTAATATTCACAGCGACGTAAATGGCTAAAAAACGAAAACGAAGACGACGCAGTTTTTTTTTTTTTTGTTGCTTGGCTTACTACACGCAAGCTATATTATAAAGCATACATTGCGTACCCAACCCTAACAGTATAGGTATATACCTATGTTCATGTATAGGCCTATCTATATATATGTATGTGCATATGCCTATGTTTTGTACGACTTTTCTCTTTTAAATTTAATGTAATTACAATTCTTATATGAAAGTTTTCCGTTCGTAGGCAGGGATTGCTATGTAAAAATCGTGTTTTTTTCTTAAGTCTTACCTTTACTTTTCTCTTTATGTATAATAATGAACTCATTTTAGGTACTCAAGGAAATACTGGGATAATTGGTTTACAATAGCTGATCACGAATCCAGCAACAGACAAGCAGGATAAGCGTACCAAAAAAGAGGATCAAGACATCTGCTTCCTTGCGTTTTAAATTGCAAACATTAAAAACCGTATTGAGCTGACAAATTGTATTTCTCTCGCTCAGTTTGCTTTAATTATATTCCAACACTCTGAGTGCCTGAGAGACAACGAGAGTTTTAACGAAGAGATAAAGAGAAACCTAGAGAGAGCAGAGTGTTTGAGGAACTTTCATTATACAGAGACGCATCGATGATGCAGTCAGAGCGTAAAAGTGCGTATTACTTACCACACAGTCATTAAGCAACCAGTTAGCCAGCAAGTCAATCAGTTAGTTGGCCAGGGCAGCCGCATATGCATTGCAAATATAACAACAACGAATTGTGCAAGCTGCTGCTGCCTTCCACCTTCATAGCCGTTTTCAATTTCTTTTTCTCCAACAGCAACATAAACTAAGGTTTCGTAGTTGTTTTGTGTGTGTGTGTGCAAGCTGAAAGCAGCAAAACACTATACCGCACTATTTATATATAAACATATATACTCATATATATACAAACACGCACACACACACATGCACACATATACATAATAACGCATACACATTCCAAAAGTGTAGAAAGAAAAAAAACAGTAACAATCGAATTTCATACTTACGAAACGGCAGCAAAACGGAATATATTTGAGCAAAAACAACAAGAAACAGAACAATACCCCACGATATAGAGATACAAACGCAAATAAACAGACAGACAGCTGAGCTGGTGCACGTAAGCGCTCTAATAAAAAGATATTGAAAAGGAAGATAGAAAAACAGACATTACGTTGTTCTTTTTTTTTTTTATTTCAATTAAAAAACGTTGATTAAACCGAAACTTTTACAAAAATAAAAGCTCACCAATGCGAAGAGAATTTCCGGGACAAAAATTGTGTGTTTTTTGAAACGAATTATCGATTTTTAGCATTTATCTATATGCCGATGAATCACATTCAATTGTAAAAAGTGTTTCATAGAGAGAAATCAACTTCATTTTTTTTTTTAATTTTTTTTTTTTCATTTTCATATCAAATTCTTTATTATATGTGATATTTTTTGATGGTCGTGACAAGAGTTTGTGTGTATAAGTGTAAATAAAAATTCTGTATGGTGGCGAAAAAACGCACCACCATCATCATCATCATCGTCAACAACAATAGTACCGAAAGGCAGCGTCGGCGACAGCAGCAGCAGTACAACGATAACTGGCCGAACAACCTATCCTATACACTACAGCAGCAAACAAGAGCTAACCAGCCAATAGCCAGCAACAACACAACGCAACTGTGCATAGTTTGTGCCAAATCCAAATTATAATAAAAAACAAAATCTTAAAATAAATAGCAAAAAAGAAATAACTGTAAGCAAAAATCAATACAAATCGAATTCTGAAAAAAAAAAAAAATTAAACAAAGCGAAAGAAAATTCAAACTTTAAACTGGGATATCAAGAAAATTATACCAAAAAACGATACGAAAACTTGTAAAAAAAAAAGAGAAATTTTACGCTTTCTGTTTCTTCCCACTCAGTTCCTGCGAGATCGCTTGATCCTATCTACCTGAGTAGGAGTGAGTTGTGCATGTAAAGTGCAATTTTGTTGCGGAAAATATTCAAATGAAAACGCTACTGTTAAATTCGGACGATATTCAGAATTTTAGCAAATTAATCTATGATCCAAAAGTGACGCAGTTGACTACTTCCGCAGGCAACGGTGACTCCATCACGGAGGATGCCAGTTTTATGGCTTTGCAGTACTATCTAAAACATCCCGGCAACTACATGAATACGCCACAGACAACCACAACTACAGCGGCACCCGCAGTAGCATCTCAGGTATATGTTCAACGGCCCTTAAGTAGTGTAAGTTATGCGCCAAATCAAATAAATGCTGCGATCACTACAACGAGCACAATCCACAATAGCAGCGGCGGCAACAACGGCAGCACACAAACTAGTCTACCAGGTACAAAAGGAGTCGTAACATCAAGTGGTGTTAGTGCACTGAATGGCTTAGTGCTAACCAACAGTAATATTGTGGTAACTAACAATAATCAGCATGCAGTACCAGCACAACAACATCATCAGGCTCACAACAACAATCAACCTCCGCAGCATCATCACTTGTTGGCTCAATCCCAGTCGCAGTTAAAGCAATTGCAACTGAAGCAACCTACTATACATCAGCATCAAGCAGCCAATTATCATCATCATCCCTATTATCAACATGCGACGAGCACTCATTCAGCAGCAGTACCCGCCCATCACAGTCATAATACCCATCATAGTCACATTGGCCATCATAGCCACCACAGTCACAGCCATAGTCATTCGCATAGTACCACAGCAGCCACAACACACAGCCATAATTACAATGTGCCGGTGCCAGGACCAGTGCCGGTACCCGTGCATGCTCTAAATCAGAATTCAAATTTTTCGGCAGCCAGTAGTAGCACTGGTGGTGGCACTGCTTCCAGTCATGCACCCACCCAGCAATCCAACACAACAGGTTCCAGTTTATCGCCTCCCGGCGCATCGGCCAGCGCTCGTACTACACCCGCCAGTAGCAATTCCAATACGAGTTCTTCCTCATCTTCCAATTCTGCAACTGGAGTACGCTCTAGCACAGGTAACGCAACCAAAAAACTAAAATCCGAACCTATATTATCGCAGTTCCATCAAACTGAACGCCTAACATTTGCCAATGCACACATTAATTGGAATGAGGATCATTGGAAACGTGTAGTATTTCAAGATGAACGAAAGTTTAATTTAGACGGACCGGATGGCTTCTCCTATTATTTTCACGATTTACGTAACTATGAGCGTTCGTTATCGCAAAGGCCACGCGGAAATTCAGTCTTCATATATATCGTGATTAGTGCTGGTGGCGCCATATACATGGATGTTTCCATGGCTAAATTTAAAACCGAGACCTGTATCGAAACTATACTGAGAGAGCGTGGTACTATTGTAAATAAATTAGGTGGAAACACTGAATATATGCTGCAAGATCACAATTGGACCACAAACGCTATGCCCTCGGTACAGGAATGGTTGAATGCTGAAGGAGTGAAGTTACAAAAATGGCCCACCATAGCACATGATTTGAATATTATGGAAGGTGTATGGGGTTGGCTAATACGTGAAGTGTTCGATGGCGGTCGCAAATTTTCGCGCAAAGACGATTTAATATTCCGCATACGTGAAGCGTGGTCACGTTTACCTTTGGAATTGATCAGTAATTTATATACCACTCTGCCGGAACGCATAACGCAACTTTATTATACGCGGGGTGCCTACACGAACTGTTGACAACCATTGGTCGATGTATATAAAAAGCAACAACAAAAACAATGTCATCAAGAATGCAAAAATTTTGTTAAAAAAAAGAAAGGCTGCTGCGTTTTGCAATTATTTTCATTACCACTACTGGTCTTTTACATCAAGCAGAGCATGAGGATTACAGTGTTTTAAATAGAGAAAAAGCGAACTTCAGCAGGCATCTCGCTTAGAAGACTGAGTATGGCTACTTCATACTGGAGAGGAGAAGAAGGAGAAGAGCATTTAAAACATGTTATAAAAAAATTTTTGTTTCTTTTAAACTGTGATGAGTGACTTTTTTGGCTTTTGAAATTATAAAAATGAACCAGAAAGGAACGAAAATTTAAAAAGAAGGAACAGAAAGTACTAGTTATTTGATTTTATTTTTTTCTTCATTTTATTTTTTCATTATTTTACAAGATGAAGCTAACTTCTAATTTGTTTGTGCTAATAACGATGCTGATGATGCTAATGCTGCACAAAGGAGTATAACCCCAATCCACTTAAAAAACAAACATATAATTAAGAGTCTTAATCGCTCTCTCTCTCTCTCTCTCTCTCTCTATAACTCTCTCCCTCTCTATCTCTAATTCTCTCTCTTTCTCTGAAACAACATAAACAACAACAAAATCATTATTATCACTCAACAGCAACAGCTAACTACTATATTTATTTAATAATAATGAACAAAACTACTGAAAAAAAAAGATTATTTCCGAATAGCTTTAAGATGTGCAACAAAAAAAAAAAAAAAAAATTGAAAAATAACTAAAAATAATAGAAATGAACAAAACCGTAATTTAAATGAATTCTAAGAGTTCCCTGAGTTGAAAAAGTGAAGGAAAACAAAACAGTAAACAGAAAGACTATCTGTATAAACAAACTATTATTACTATTTCTTTTTTGTTTGTTATAAAACTCATAATTTAATAATATTTTTTAACTGCTTTTCTCTTATTTATTGTTTCTTCGTAACCCCATTGATTTTTACTCATATTCGCGCACTCATTTTTTTTTACTTTATATTTCTGATTAATTAATAATTACATAGACTTTGTATTTGTACTACAATTAAAAAGAAAAAAAAAAAGGAAGAGGAGGAGAAGAAAAGCTAAAGGAAACCTAAAACATATATATACGTACATAAAAACGATTCTGTGTATAATATTATTAGCTCTTTTTGAATGTAAAAAAAAAAAAAATTGAAAAGAAATCAAAAATAACTCTGGAAATTAATTTTGTTTATTTGTTTTAGGTTTAGTTTTTATTTTTATTTCCTTTAATCAAAAAAAATATGTAAAATTAAATTTTAAATTTTTGTTGTATGTTTTTATTAATTATTAAATTTTCATATATATATATATATATATATATGTATGTGTATATATATATGTGCCTGTGTGTATATATACTTTTATAAAGCTTTTAAAATTATTTCTTGCTTGTATTGAAAATTTATTTTATTTAATTTTTTTTATTGCTTAATGAATGTTTTGTTTTAATATTGTTTATTATTATTATTATTACTTTTGTGGTACATTGTAAAAAAAAAAAAACGAACAAATCGATACTTATATACTAAATTTTACCGCAACTTAAATACATTACAACAGCCACCACAAGAGCATAAACAAAATATTTGAAATAATTAAACATTTTACACAAACACACAGCGCCAACCATACAATAAATTTTCAAACTATCGTTAAAAATCATAATGATTCCGAAAATGATTTTGTTTATCAAATGTGTAATGAATATGTATGAATATTATAATAAAGGGGTAATATACGTGCGTACTTACTAAACAAAAATAAAAAAAAAGAAACGCCCTTTAGAATAATATCGTTTCATTTAGTTAATTGAAATCCTCATCAATGTTAAAACATTTCTTAATAACAGGGATGTTTGAAAATTGTAAAGGCATAACTCACTACTACTAGTAAAGAAACAAAAAGAAACGAAGCAACAACTTAATAAAGAAAAAATATATTAATTTAAAAAAAAAAAAGAAAAAAATCACAAATTCAAATAAAGTTATTTAACAATAATAATAATACAAAACATAACAAAATATATCGACTTTTTATTGAACTTGTGACCTTCTGTTTACGTTGTATTGCAGTTTCAATACGCTATTGAAACTTGAATTACTGAGAATAGGGAGCATGTAGGGGCTGATTTACGCATTCAACGTATGGTATTAGACAGGACAACGTATGGCGAGTAGACACGTTTTGTTGCATTAAGTAGTCATGACTCATATCAAATACAAAAGCAAAGGGGAAAGTTGACATTTGAAAGTCAATCAAGAACTGAGGCATGGGCGTTCTAAATATTCAAGCTGAAAAATGACGCATTTGAAAACATTCTTGGTCCAAGGTGGCAATCGTAGGAAGGACTAGACTCTTCAATGCAGTATTTTCGATCTTGAAAATATTTGAGTCAAAAAAAACTTACTAAATCAGTCCCCTTATAATTAGCTTTACTCTTGAAGTATTTCCTCTTCCGATTATCATCGTATCCTACAACATTTATCGCACGCAGGTATGTTGAGGTTAGTGCGGTTGCATGCAACATCAAGAAGGACTTGAAGTAGATACACTTCTTATTCTACCGACGAATTCAACATAACTTTTTGAAGCGTTTTTACTTCTTTTCGATGTATATGTATAAGCTTTTTTTTGGGTGAGGTGTAAGTCCATTTTTGACAAAAAAACGAAAAGAAGTTCATTAAAAACTTTATCCTTTGGTAAATGTAAATTTACGTAATTAACGAGATAGCAAACGTAATTACTTTGGCAGTAGCGTAGATCTATATTCGGTATAGATATAACATTTAATGAAAAAATTATAAGTCTATTGTAGATCATCAAAACTATGAATCTCTTTTAACGTACACTTTAATTACAATCACATTGTAAACTTAAACCAATTTAGCATTTAAACAAAAAAGAAAATTACATTCGGTCGCGACCGAATCTTACTTTACCCGTTAACCCGTTTACCCGTTATCCTACAAGATTAAAAAAAAAAAAAAAAAAAAACGAAATTTTCACACTCTATAATATTGAGTGGGCGTGGCTAATATTGTCTATTTTTCGAGAATCAAAGTGGGAATTTATGTTTCTGTAGCAGTTTGTAAGCAATTGATCTTCTATCCCCAAGTCCTTTTATCGCGATTGTGAACCAAAAATTTGACTCACCACGTCGTGCAGTCTGGCGTATTTAATTATTTAGAACTAACACCCTTAGCTTGTCGCATTTTACTCTCAAAGTCTTTTTATTTGATAGCCAATTGATTATATTGCTAAGACAAAACTTTGAAGTCCACCATACACTTTTTTTTTTTAACTTAAGACGTTTAGACAGATAATATATTTTTAAGACGGAGCGGCCTGCTCAAATCGATTTAGAATTTGATGCTGATCAACGATATATAGCTTCATGGCTTTTCTGAAGTTTTCTTCTGAATGACAAAATGAATATATCCCTCACCTTTCGATGGTGGGCCTGAGCCTTTACATATACCAATTTTTCAAATCATTCAATCACTGGCAAAACAAAACGTACACTTTGATTCTATCAAAGTTTTTTGAAGAAAAAAATAAATGTACACGTCGGTTGTTCCAAAGAACAAGAGTTACTTGCCTGAGAATCTACTCAATATTGTCTAAATGCATGAGCGTTTGTAATATGATGCATTTTGTAATAAAAACAAGTATGATTTTATTGATGGTTCTCAAAAAATATATTAAGCATATATTTAAAAATGTATAATTGTTTATAAATGCGTAAATTTGTAAGTATTGGTAAAAAATAAAGGCATGTAGGGTATCTTAGACGCTAGAAACCTTAACAATCTTAACTTAGCATAATATAGAACTAAAAAAGAAGAAAAAACTTAAAAAACTTTAAAATCTTATTTAGTTAAGTTTTTTTTTTCTGAAAAGCCTACAAGAACTGTGCGTTAAAAATGCAACATTCAATTGCAATGTTTTTGTCCAAAGAATCTAAACGACAGTATTTATGTGCTTCCACTTCCTATTGCATAATACTACGCACACAAATGGGACTACAAAATGGCATATTTTGTTTAACGCAAAAACGACCCCCAATTAACGAGCGGCCGCAATTTTGCCCGGCACATAGAAAGCATGAATCGTGCCAATGGACTTGACCCCAGGCGACACCTTGATCTGCTGGACCTATAGGCAGTTTGCACCGCTGACATGCAGCCGCATAATATTCGTCATAACATTTTAAACATAAGGGCATATTGGTCTTTTCATCGGGAACATATTGCTGGCCAGCCAATGGATGATCGCATTGAAAGCAACAAAAATGTTTAATATGGAATGTTGCCCCTTCAGCTGCGGTATACTCTTTAGTGAAGATCAATTCATCACAAGCTTTACAGCGAGGTATTTTTAATTTTACCGCTAAATCTCGTCCACAGTACACATGACCGCCGTGAAAGAAATAAACGAGATCAGCTAAAAGTTCACGGCATGCATGACATTTAAAGCATTCAGGATGCCAAGCGATTTCTTTTCCAGCGCGGGCAGCTTTAACTGCAACTTCTCCAAAATAAATTTTTTGCGAGCAATCACTGCAATTTAAAGGAAGCGGTCTTAACGTTTCGCCTGTTTCGTAAAATATAGAACATTTTTTATAAAGGAATTAGCAAATGACTTATGTCAACCTACCTTCTTGTTGCACGACAGTTGGCTTATCTTGCAAAGATAAATTTTGTAATTTACTGCTTAGAAGTGGTTGAGATTGTGATGGTTCCACTTGTGGATACATATTCATATCCTCTATACCAGGAATGGTAGCAAATTGTCCAACCAATGCCTGTAGATCATCAGGAGCAAGTTTATTTATCCCATGTTGAGGAGTGGAAGGTTTCGACTCAAATCCAGAGTCGCTACTCCTTGACGTGGTCATAGCTTTTTGTAAATTAACATTGACAGGTGCGTAAGCGACCTCCAAACTATTAGGCAAAGCGGTAACGTATTCGCGTATCTCTTCGTAGAAAGGTTTGTCAGCACGCAACTCCTGAGTTAGATTTTGTAACGTTTTGTAAAGGTTGGCTTGGCAATCCGGGTACTTAATGTTTTTGTCTTTCAAAGCTTGGAATAAGCGATCATAAAATGGAGCGTTTAATACAGCACTCTGGAGAATGTCCTTCGATTTGATATCAAGTTTATCGAGTTTACTCTTCGTTAATTCACTTAAATTAGCATCGTTTAAATCTTTTGAACTATCGTGGGATAGAGCTACGAAGCAAGGCTCTACCTTTATATCCCGTTTGGCATATTCTAAAGCTCGCTTTAAAGGTTGGGAATATAAAATTTTGGCAAATAGACGATCACGTTCATAATCCACGTTCGTAGGCAATCCGCAATCATGTACAGTCGTTGCGGTATTAGCGAATTGAACTTTTCGCATAGGAGTCACTTGCATCATATCGCGTCCGAAACGTGTTTGTAGAGGGCATTTTATGGGCAATGGAGAATTAAAAGACAAATCATGCAAGAACTTGGACGGAGTTTTCAGAGGCGAACTATACGGGGTCGAACAAGCATACGTGTTTGCAGAATTTATATTGTCCAACTCCATTTTAATGGACGGATTTGTTAAATATTCTTGACGTACGTCATACAATGGACCCAAGCGCGGATCACGCGATATATCGAAATTGTTATTCTGCAAAGAAAAATGCGTAAAGGGTGGATGCGCTATAAAGATTGACTGAATCGAATCACAAATTTTATGCCAAGTAGAAATTTTATCAAATTATATGAATTTCTTTATATGAATTTTCGAAACAAAAAACCAATAGCTTGATACGACATTTCAATTGAATTGAGAAGGCATACTTAATAACCTCCAAAAATATTCAGTTATTTGTTTTTAATAAGATTGACATATGCATGTCTACGTATGCTGTGAAGATTTAAAATTCCTTTCCGAACTAATTTCATAATTTCGAATTATTCGTAACCGGTTGGCAAAGAATTTGTCCTTCCTATAAATTTTATAGAAAAATTAAATAATTTTTAAAGCTACCTTCAATTTGGTAAATATTTTGTCGTAAATTGGTCCGTTAGATACCAAACTTTGTATGGCTGACTCATTCAGACCATTAAGAGTCGCTGGGGCCAATTTAGATTTTAATTTCAAGCCTAAAGAACCATCGGCAATCGGCTCTGAAAAGGCGACAAAAATTTTTGGGTAGCTGCAAGGAACTTGTTGTTTGAGGGCCGTGGCCAATTTGTCATTCGTTAGCAGGTCACTAAGGATTACGTCTTTTACAGTAGGAACTTCTTGTAGAACCGATAGCATTTCTTCATATTTAGCTTGACGAATCAAGTCGCCGTCTGCTGCTTGCTTTATGTTGCCAATCAACGCGTTACCGTAATTGCCGACGCGCACAACATTGCCTTGACCCACACAACTGTCGCGTATCTTTTGTACATATTGTTGTAATTGATTTGTTTCCGATTCGGAAAGATTATCACACAAAGCGGCATCTAAGTCATGTGGTGGCACTTGAAATTCCAACTGTTGCTTCCGTTTTGTAGCGGCCTCGCTACCAGCAACTGGGACATTTTCTGTACCTAACTTTTCCATATAATCGGCTGCGACGTCCGGTGCTACATTTGGAGGAATCCATTCCAATTGAACCGGTTGACTAGCCAAAGCTTTTATGCGAATAACTGAAAGCATGCAGAAAAACAATTTTTCAGTTCCTCACTAGAGAGATGAACGTAAGCAATTGTCGATGTTTAACAATAGAAAATAAGTGAAGCGACTTACAGGCTGGTTTTGAACGTATTTGACCTAAAATTTCAAATTGGGCCCATCCGGATAGATCGTCGTCAGTGCACATATGCTGGTCCTTACGACATTTGCAATTACGGCACACTTTACGCCAAAAATGCAAATCCAATCCAGGACATTTATCGCCGCAATCATTGCAAGCAGCCCCTGCGCCTGCTTCATGTCCTAATTTACATCGTTTTAGTTGCTCACGACGACTCTCTAATTTCGATAACCACTCTGGTGCAGCTGGTGTTTCAACGCAGGAATTGCTCATAACTATTTTTGTGAAACTAAAAGAAAACTAAAATGAGTCTACCGTATAAACAAATATACATGAATCACTGTCTACAAATCCTCGCCAGGATTTGCTTTCTTTGTTTTTCTTTTTTTTTGTTTTTTGTTTAAATACCCTTCGTTGGTCTTGCCGCACTTATGTATTTGCAAATAATTCACAATATCGTCTCAGCTGTTGTGTCGCTAGCTACGCTAACTACCTCAGAACCAAAGAAATTAGAGAGGTGAAAATGTTTTACACCTTCCGTAGCCAAATTTATGCATTGCACATTCCATAAAATGATTCATAAACGAAAGGTTTTATTTAGGTCCGCCTACAAAATGCTCGTGGGAATCCAACGATCGCTAAAGTTATATATGCACATTCTACTACTGTAATGAAAACGTTAAAATCACTTTACAATATGTTACATATATATTTATTTTGTTACCTTTAACCACGTATTCGATGATTGCATATGTTCACGCCCGATTCAAAGAAATACTGCAACGGCTAAAATTTTGCATAGAATATTGTTTTACCAATTAGGGACATAGTTCTTATTCTATCCTAAAGTCGTCTTCCAATGATCTATAAGTTTGCGGATTTCACTTCTGTTAAGCTTAGATGCAATAAACCCACCTTTTCTTGTTCAGAAATATATTCCGAATCGACTTTAGCTTGTCTATCTAAATGTTTTGGAATGGAAAATGATGATCTCGGAGTATTTTGCACCCCGCCCCGTGTCCAATAACTCCTTATTTTGAAAACATCATTATATGGATAATTTGCAAGTTTCAAAACTTCCCGATAAAAACCGCTGCCTAGCAGTATTTCGGCTTTGAATTGTCCAACTTTTATACCCACCACCAAGGGATGGGGGCACACTTATTGGATTATAATGTTCGGAACACGAGAAGGGAAACTTCAGAGGCCATATAAAATATATAAATATATATATACAAATATATACTTGGTGAAGATGAGTTTCTGAATCGATTAAGCCATGTCTGTCCGTCTGTGTGGTGTTCATATTCATGATACGCTCCTGGCTGCAAAGATGAAGATGTCGACTTCAAATTTGGTAGAAACGTTGGAAGTTTTTGCACGCAGTTTTATATTGACAAAGGGCTTAATGGGTCAGAGTATATGCTTGCAATGAAGTGTAAACTGAACGCAACACCGCTTTTCTCTCACAAATTATAAAAGATGAAAGCTTGAAATTTTCTACCTTTACTTGGAGAATAAAATGTTAGAGCCAATTGTGTTAATTCCACGATAAATACCGCGGACGCCACGTCGTGGTGGAAGCATCATATAAAAGAATTTGGAGAGTAGAATGTGACATGATAAATGTGGTAATTCCAAGTTAATTGTGGTTGATGTTACGACGTTTTGGATTAATTTTTTTTTAACAAAGCTTGCAGTGAACCTTTTCTTTAGAAGGAGGAAGATACTCTTTATTCCATTTACTTTTTTATAATCATAAATAAAAGAACGGTGTGCTAAAGATTTCAATGATGGTGGATATGCGAGCTTCGCCCCAACCGAATATAACTCTTACTTGTCTAAATCTCTTTTAACATAACCATTCCTAGGAAAACTAACCTTTTATATGGCAAAAAAAAATAATTTGTAGTATTTCATTGTGGAAATTGATCCGTAATTTTAATTTAATATAAAAAAGAACTGTGCCAAAGACGCCCAACATGTCGTTCAAAATATATAACCGATTTCCTGAGAAGCAAATCTTTTAATTGCGAAAGGGTATGGTGTTTAATGCTTTACGATGAAAATTGTGGACTGCTTCCAGCTTACAAATAATTTTTGAATCTCAAGGTGTGCAATAAAAACAATTTCTACTTATCTTCAGAAAAACGGCCGACAAGCATTATGTTGCAGTCAAATCGCTTCTTCTTCTTCTGGCCATAATGACCTAAATGAAAGTTTGAATTTGAAATATTTTACAGTTGAAATAAATCCCGAGTTTTGCGCTCTAGCGAAAATAAAGCATACTGAAGGGCCGGGAAAAGTCCTTAGGATGAACAAATAGTGCTTCGACTTACTACAAGGTTATATGGCAATAGGAACATAAAAAATAAGTTCAACTTTTTGAATGGAAACAATTACATATGTTTAGTCTACCTACCGTGTTCGTCACGTGTCAAGGTCACGTGACTGTATTCGTCATGGATAAATAAAAACACTATAATGAGACGCGGCTCACCATTAAAGATCCTACAGCACCTCACTTAATACATCTAACGACTTTGCAAAAAAAGGCGTTGTATGGAAAGTGCTCGAAACAGTGGTCCGATCCGAAGTATTTGCATTAGTGTTCGTCGTTAGTCCAAAATGTGTCGATGTTTCATCAAAATCTCTCAAAAAATGTAACCAGCAGGTTAAACACAAAAAACAAGACGGACAGACCGATAGACAAGCTTGGTGTAATAAAGTAATGTGTTTAAGGTCAGTCTATCTAAAGTCTTTAGGTGTTTCATACACTCCTATCCTTGTGCCACAAGAAGTCTAGGTTCGTACATTTTGACTTTTATTATTAAAACATTGCTTCTCTCTAGAATGTTGCACTGAATTGAAACTGAATCCTGCTTTAGTACTACAACAATATTCGAAATCACACGACTTCAAATGAATATTTTTTCATTTTCCTTTATTCAAGAATATAGACTGCTTTTAATTGGTTATCTGTTCCCCTTTAAGTGAACTTTCCTAAAATTTGTAAATATCATCGAATTCTTACTGTTGTACCTAAAATTGGTTACGAAACGCAGATGTTTTGCAGATGTTAAGAAAATCACATTATTTAGAGTAGATTTCGCCGGATAGAAATTTGAAACTAATCTAAGGATGCCACATTTCTATTGAACATCCATCATGAAGTATTGAAAATTATAGTTTGTCGCAATATAAAGACTTGCTTTTCATTAGATCCCCCGGTCTAAATACGCTACACTTAGTTTCTATGTGAAACAACTGCTACGTACCCATTTTCTCCGTAAAATATTAAAAAATCATACTTTTTTCCATACAAAGGATTACCTCTTATGGAAGCCCCCGTATGAGTTGGAAGTCGAAGCATCCGCCTGTGTGGTTCACATTTGATACAGTCAATCTTTATATCAAATTGCTAGTAACAATTTTCAATTTGAAAGATTTTTCAATTTGAGAAATTACACCAATTACGCCATATCATGGTTGGCTTTTTATATGGATAATTGTATGAAATGGACTTAAAAAATGAATCTATGCGATCGAACTGTGCTACAGTTGATTTCTAAGTCAAATTATTGTTTTGCATGAATTTTTATCAAAAATTGTTACAAATTATTTTTTTTTTAGTCCGCTTGAGTGATCGACTAGAGAGAGTCTCGACTGACAACTTAATGATTGAGAGTTCAAATCTCAAGTGCGGCAGAGTTTTCAATAAAGCCAGTAGTCTTTAGCTGCTAGTGTTTTAAGACTTAAGTCTTAGAATTTATTCTCTGGCTAAATTGACAATAATAATAATAAAAAGCATTTTACCATGTAAAGGCCTGTAAGGCTTGGTCATGAAAATGTCGCTGCTCGCAAAGGGCTATGTATCTTGGAAAATGATTTCTTTAGTACGCTATTTTCCTTCGTGGCCCACTTTTTATTGCACTTTGTTTGGTCGTCCAAAAATCTAATGATTTCGTCTAATCTCGCATACTTCCATCTTGAAAATTCCACCCATTAAATTTTTCGCTGTTAATTCACGTCGTAAAAAATATCGAGATTTTTTTTCATATTCAGCCACAGTTTAATTCCACAGCAGTATTATAAAATGGAATGCATTGATTTTTCTCAATTTCTTGAAGAATTGACTTTATCGATGGTTAGTGAAATAGAGCGCGGCGCCTTTTTTAAAATCGACACTTCAAGACTGAAAAGAGCGAAGCATTTGCGCCTTGCGAAATGGTTTTATCGTCTTGATAAACTAATTATTTTAGGATTGTGTCTGATTTTCAAAACGCAGGCTTGCTTTCGATTGAATTAACAAATGTCGATATTAGCAAATGTTGTTTATTATATAATCGACGTCACTTGCGTTACAAAGTTTGTGCGGATGTATGCAACACTCAGAAAGCCTTAAGATAGAGCCACGTTTTACTATAAACACCTCTTGCGGAATCTGGATCATTCTCTGAATCGACCTGAGCTTGTGTGTCCCTCTGTCCATCTTTTCTTGTGCTCAAGCTACAAGTATTTTGATGAAATTTTATACACTGACAGGTTTTTGACTAAGAACGAACGCTATTGAACATGGTTCGGATTGAATCACTTTCATGTTAAAGCCTTATTTTGAGGAGTTGGTATATAAATAACTGTGTTAAGCGAAATTGCATAGGATATTCAACAGTGGACTTTGTCCCACTACACTGTTTTTACTTGTTTTATATATCTAAGGTCTTTTACCTTGCAAACGCGGCAAAGTAAAGCTTAATGTAGGATTAGTATTATCAAAGTTACGCCAACGGCACCTGCACTATGCAAGCAATTGAACCTATGAATGAATGCTCGTTGGAAAAATAAAAAGTGCATAAACATATTTTTCCAATATATATATAAATATATATATATATATATATATATATACATATATATATATACATATACATATATATATACATATATATATTTCATTTTATTATTGTTATTATTGTTGATATTACCGTTACATATTATATAATCCAGTGACATTTTCAAATGTCGTAATTTTTAATATTGGATTTGATTTAATAATTTTCTTTCTCTTTATATAATCTTTTTTCTCATGTGGATATTTTTCATTTTGTAATTATTATTGATGTATTTATTAGAGCAGGGATCTCATTAATATTTCTTCTGTTTCTTTATATAATTTTAAGTATACATTGATATTTAATAAAATTGTTATTATTTTATCTTTATTTATATATATATATATATATATATACATATACATATATATATATATATATATATATATGTATTATCTTTTTAAAATATTTAAAAATCTAAAATATGTAGCATATATTTTCTTTATTTGTTGTTATTTAATGAGAAACGAGTATTTCAGTGCAAGTAATATGTAAGTAAATATAATTAAGGATGAAACGTAAAATATAAAACTACATGTGTATCTTTACATAACGAACAAAGCATCGGGGCAAATTTAATCGTAACAAACAAAGTAATCGAAAAGTATGTCCGCTCCTGAATATAGCAAAAGCATTATTATAATGGCCTTGGATAGTCCGCAACCATAGAACTTAATACAATGCATAGACAGAGGTTTTCTTATATCTACGTGAATAAGAAAATTTAATCGTATATTCTCCTTGTCTACAATTGAAGGAAACAAGACCCATATCTTGTTAGTGATGTTTGAAATTTTTCAACAAAACAAACTTGCACAAGCTAATCATTGCTGTAAGTTGCTGAGCTTCACGTAAATTTTCAAATAGTTTAAATGAAAGTGAACCCGTAACATATGTATGAATGTTAAGTTTATACAAGAAAGAAGGAAAACTGACACTTACGTCGTTCTAAGTTTATTTCGTTTATTATTTCTTTCTATTAAATATTAAGGTATGCACTTGAATTATACAAATCGTAATTTTTTCGGACTTAACAAGATCTAGTGAAGGCATCCGAAAAGTACATACCAGAATCGGATTGAATTTGATTTAGACGAACAGTCTTCTTGTATTTTTACTAAAAATTTTTGGGACAAAGGTCAACATATTGTTTTCGTTCCTCTGAGGTACGTTCAAGTAGATAGCAAATCGCAATTATTCGCCTCTTGTTTATGCTCTAATGCTTGCTATTGGATCTTGAAATATTCAAACATTTGCCCATCGCTAGCTTTCATAACTTTTTTAATTCTTTTCCATTAGCTTTCGAATTTTTAATAAAAAAATGTTCGTCACAGCACACAAGTAGAATTAAGGGTTTTGTAAATACTCGCAACATAAACTGCGTATAAAAAAAAAAAAAGAATCAAAGTAAAAATAAATTAATATTTAATTATATAATATTAACGTAACATATAGCTGCTTTGAGCACACGTTTTTTGATAGATATATGTAGAGTAATAATTGAAATGATGATAAGGAATATAAATTGTACTGAATTAAATAAAGATGTAATAAAAAAATTGAAATTTTTTTTCTTTTATCAATTGATTAGAATTTTATATAAAATTTTAAGTTTTATGCATAAAATATATATTTTTCCTTTTATTTGTGTGTCTTGTATTACATATCATATCATATCATATATTATAGATTTTAATCTTTTTAGGTTACAATTTATTATTATATCATCCGTATAAGGTATGTAATGCTTTTATATATATTTATTTTTCTTCTTTTATATAATTATTTTTAATTTCATTTTCCTCTTTTTTTTTTTAAAGTAATTATGTTATCTTACTCATTCATTGTTTTTCCCCAATTAGGTTTTATCGTTCGTTTTGTATTGGCGTAATATTATGAATTTTATAAAGTATTATTTTGCCTGTTTGATTAGGTTTAAATATATAATTTTTTAAAAAATTAATTATATTTATATATTCAGTTTGTTAAGAATATTATTATATCCGTCCACCGCTAAAGAAATTATTAAAATTTAAAAAATGGTAAAAAAGATTTATTCGCCATAGAGAAAGTCTTTAAGAAAATCCAGAATGTTAATTAATATTAATTAAGAGGATTTAAATAAATTACGGAACAAACGCTACGGGTTGAAGGATGGATGCTCAATAATTGAGGATTTTTTATATCTCTTGGCGGCTATTTAGTTTTTCAATTTGATTTTTAAGTCAAAAATACATTCTTACCGCAAAAATTATATAACCACTTTTGGATAATTAAAAATTCTTTTTACGGTCGTAAAAATCACTGTTGAAAACTGAAATCTTTGTAAAACTCTTAAGTCATAAAATGAAATTGGCGTGACAAACGTATAAACACTCTACAATAGAAGATGTAGTGCAATTATCAATTTGCCGCAGCTATGCATTTAAAACTTGATATACATACTTGCAAGATTGTGCAAAAAGTCTAGCGAAAATTTTCCTTGACTTACCTACCGAGACTCACCTTCGGTTAAGAAAATATTCATTTGTTTACAGTAACTTGCTTACCCATAATTCGTTCTAATTACCTATAATCTAGGTAAAAGTTATTGCAAAATCGAAATAGAGATCACTACAAAAACCAGTTCTTAGAAAAAGATTGCTAAAAAACAAACCTTAATGACCTTCAGTAATAGATAATAAAAGAAGGCGGAAATTCTTGCGTTCTTGCGTTTGACCTATTGATCATCGAAGACTCCACCCATCCCTCATTTTATATAATATTAATAAAATAGCTGACAGGTTGTACTTTAACTCTAATTGTACACTACTATAAATATAAGCCCCCGTATTTCGCTAAGTGATTTAGTTATTAGTAAAGGAAATGATGTAAATTTCTCTAAATTTTACGAAAAAAGTTCCTGAAAAAATTGACTTGGAAGTTTTTATAGGCGAACCACTGAAAATACTTAAAAGTAATTTTAATTATATGCTTATTGGAGCATACCGTCTCTTCTCTCTTTAATCTTTTTAATGAATAAAATAATTCATGAAATCCAGCAGTGAAATTTAGTTGTAATTTACTTGTTTCTTTTTCATTCTCCTTTGCAATTTTTATATTAAATGTTATATATTGTTAAGATAATTTTAAAGGTTTTGCATGATTTATTATTATAAAGTAATTTTTCATTTTAATTATTTATTTGTTGCATTTTTGTCTTTTCAGATTTCCGTTAAATGTGCCCGTGTATCGCTTAATTTATGCAATTATTTAATTTTAATTTACTTATTGATTTCTTTTCTTTTTTTTAAATATAATTTTTTGTTATTAATCATTATTAAAATATATATTCCCTTCTCCTTTGTTGTAATTAGCACAAAAGTTTTTTAAGTTTTTTTTTCTTGTTTTTGTCTTTTAGTTTAATATACTTATTAAAGTCATTATTTTTATTTAGACACAACTTTTAGTTGTTTTTTACAGTTGGTATGGTAGGGTTTGTTTGTTTAATCAATTTTTTTATAAATATATATATATATATATATTAATATATATATACATATATATATTTTAAAATATATGTATAACTTGTTGTCATAGATTGTTTTCATCTTAAAGATAGATAAACTAGGAGTGGCTTTCTTCATTTTTTATAATCATTTAAACTCCTAAATATATAATTTGTGTAAACATATATATGTGTGTAAGTATATATGAAATAATTCTTTTATTTGTTTCAAATAATAATGTAATTTATAAATATCTGTATGGGCGTGTAAGTGTCCGCGCAAGGGTCCTTTTCAATTAATAAATTCGTCTGAAAAATCTGACGTTAAGTGTAGGGATGAGTTCCTGTTTTTGTATATAATGTAAGTGACGTGTGTATATAAAATCCTTTTGAGTTTATTCGTTTTTATATAGTTTTCTTAGCATTAATTTCCTTTATTGTTGCTTTCTTTTTTCTTTTTTTTTTGTTAATATTTCGTTTTTAAAGACCTTATGGTCTTGTATATAGTTTTCTTGAAACTAAGTAAGTCCATAAGAGGCTATTGTTTTTTTGTTTAAAAACGAAAAAGAAATATTAACTTTCATCTGTCGGTTACCTTCAAGTTTTCGAAAGTTAAACAAAGATTTTAATATTTTGGTTTTCTGTTTTGTTTGCAAAAAACAAAATCTAGCATAAATTTTTCAAAGAAACTGGAGTGACAGAAATGGTACTTTACCAATATGTAGCGAAGGATTTGCAGGTCTGTAAAAAAACAAAATGGAAAATAATTGTATAACATTGTGAATGTTAGACAATTATATATAGGTATGTGCTATAAAGTTATTGTGCTTCAAAGTTACCGTGTAAAAAATTAACCAAAGAAAAAGAACGTTAATAAATAAAAAATTGAGTAAAACAGAACTTACTGCGTCTGAAAAATTAAATTGTGGAGAAATGGTCTGAGATTTGAGGGATTTTAATACCTTACAAATAGTAAATTAGCAGCACTTGTGACAGCAGGATAACCGGAGGTGGCACCCTGCAGACATGTTGCAGATAGTGGCGCCTCTTGTAATGTTGTGTTATTATTTATCAAGCCATTGACTGCGTTAAGAGGTGACGAAGTCGTGATTGGTAATGTTGTTGTGGTATCTATTACAGTAGCTGTTGTTGTTAAACTATTGATCAAAATGGGGGCGCCTTTTAGTGAACCATTTATTAGGTTGTGATTATTATTATTATTATTATTACTAATGGTATAATGTTGTTGCTGTTGTTGATGTTGTGATTGTTGTTGCATAAGAGACGGTGGGAGATTTTGATTTTGCAGGGTTGATATTGTCATTGTTTGTGAGCTATGTTGTTGTTGTTGTTGTTGTTGTTGTTGATGATGCTGTTGAACAATACCAACATTGTTGGGCATTGTTAATTGTTCTGTACTTAAATATTGTGTGTTTATTGATGGATTTTTTATAAAATTATTGTTGTTATTGATAATATTATTATTATTGTTGTTGTTGGTGTTATTATTATTGTTATTATTATTTAAAACTCCCTTTAAATTCATAGCATTTAATTGTGTAAGACTTTCCATTTGTTGTTGTGGTTGTTGTTGTTTTATATTTAACTGAAAATTGTTTGCATTAGAGGACGAACAAGATGTTGTGGTTAAATTATTACTGAAATGGGTAGTATTGGAGGAATTTGAAAGCATTGTTTGCTGCTGTTGGGTTCCATTATTATTGTTAAAATTATTGGTTAAAACTTGATTATTAGCATTATTTTGATGTGTTGTTGTTGTAGATGTTGTTGCAAACAAATTTCACCTGTTAACATGACCGCGATTGGGATTTAATGCATTATTTTGATTCGATTGTATGCCACTTGCTGTAATCAAATATGATTGAATAAAAACAGTTCATGATACGGATACATAATTTCGCACATCAACTTACTTCCGTAACTGGGAGAATGTTGATAATAATCTCTTCTATTATAGTCCAATTCAGAATAATCAGTATTCTCGTATGGTGTTCTACTATTTAAAGCACCCGTACCAATACCAGTTGGAGCTTGAGTTGTATGTGGTGGTATATTGTGGTTATGTACCGTTGGGGGACCAGCAGCAGCGCCAGCTGCTGACACGTAATTGTAAGAGTCATAAGTGTGGCTCTGATCATATGTCACACTGTCCGTCTCAAAACCACGCCTGTAATCAACAAAGATTGTATGTTTTTGTCTGAGCTCTTATCCTAACGTTTTAATAACTTGAATGCTTTGCATCACCCGTTTGCCTGTATTGTTCTTATGACTTATGACGCAGGACATTCCCTATAAATTAGTGTTTAAACGCAGAAATTGATATCTTTATTCATAGCAAGTAACCCGAAAACTCCAATAATATTAACAACCGCTTTAAACGACGTTAATCGTAGGTGGCCTTAAAAATGTAAATCCTGCCATTTAATAATCCTACCACCTTGAAAACGAATTCACTTTCCCGATCTTCTACATTTTTCTAATAAAATATTTATACAGAAATTTAGATCTATTTTTTAATTCACTTACCCGTACGTCTCTTCCATGGCTGAACGAGCTTTCTCCAAAATAGACATAACCTTTTGTTTGGGTGCCACATTATTTTTGTTAAATGTATTATTAGCCTGTTGTTGTTGTTGTGCATTACTTCTGTAAGAGGCTGTTGACAATGGCATATTTTTAACTTGAGCTCCAGCGGTTGATGTGGCAGTCATACCACCGCTGCCGGATGCTGTAGCTAGGCTAACGTTACCTACACCCGTATGATGTGTTGGTAATTTCTTGTATGGTGTTGTTGATTTCGCCTCATCGGAGATATGAGCGTTATCCATTAGTTCACGTAATTGTTCCTGTCTTATAACATCGTTACTGTCAGGTATAAGATATTTTCGTAGTTCTGCCATAGCATATGCAATGCGGGCATAGGCCTCAGCAGGAGGTGCTACCGTAGAGATTTCTACATGCAAATCGCTATTAAGGTGTGCATATTTTGGATCTTTGGAATTACGTAATTCCTCCTCCTTAACACGATCGCGCATAGAGTTTCGTCCCAGAACAGTCATTTTGCAGAGCGTTTCCTCTTGCAAACGACGCAGTGAATTACCCTTGGGTCCCAAAAGTTTGCCTACAAAATTGAACTGAAAAAAAGATTAAAACTAGAAAGCCAATGAAAACATATATCTTACTTTGGGGTGTTCTCTAATGGGAACCAAAACTTTTTGTGAAACTCGCAATGGTTTTTCTCGATAAATGTCAGCATATTTTTGTTCCCGTGAGGGTATACGTCCCGTAGTTTGAACTTTTTCAATTTCTTTAAACAAAAACGAGGATACTATCAAAGTTTTAGAGATCATTTTTCGACTTACCACTGTCCAATAATTTTTCAGCTATTGGAAATTTTCTTTCCATACGCGCCTTTTCACTCAAGCAATCTCTGATATACTCATTTGCTTTCTCATTTAAGTGGTTATTATCACTTGTTGCCATATTGACGTTTAAACCGTGATTAGCACTGTTGTCACCGTTGTGAGAGGAAACTAATTGAGAATTAGGACCACCAGGGCCCACACCAGTCTTTCGTTGTTTACCATAATCATCGTCTTCAGTATAGTTGGGATAGTCTCCATTATCATCGTAATTGTCTGTCATGTTACTGCTGTTGTGGATATTTGGTTATTAGCCTTCTCCACCACCACACCAACGCAATTTTACGTATATATGTGTCTGTATTTGTGTTTCGTAAAGTTATATATTGTTTCCTTTTAATTCAATGGATAGGTAGCAAAATATTTCACAAAAACTATTAATAAAGGAAAAACACTTCATTTATCGAGCTGTAATAAGCAATTAAAAAATTTTATAAAATAGCATTTTCTATAAACGTTTTCACATTTCCTTCTAACACAAATACAAGCACACATCAGACTATGCATACAGTTTTTTCTGTTTTCTACCCCGTTGGCAGGCAAGCAAAAAATTCCAGACGCCAACGATAACTCTTTTGTGTCTGCTTTAATTCCAGCGAAAAAACAAGTAGAAAAAATTTATAAGTTTAACTTCACGGTTTTCTAATGAAAATATCATCGGACTCTTATTTCTTTTATGTTAAACTGAGCATTAAATGTTGCAACAAATTCATAGAAAATATACTTTCACTTTTTCTCATGCAAATACCAGTTTTTCCAGAGGAATCATTACGGCTCTTCGCACATCATTTTTCTTTTTTTCTTAACAAATGAATTTTGCTTATAGTACACTATAGAAGTTGTTCAATAATACTTTCTCACTTTTTTTTTTGTTTAAATATTACAGATTTCAATTAGATAAAAATTACTTTTCTAAATTTTTGTCGTCGGCTTTGATGGCTTTTCTCCTTCTTTCCCTAAAAACTAGTAATGGCAATTTGTTAGCGTTTTCGCGAAACGGCAGAGTTTTAGGTTTAGCGTTTTTACTATTTTTATACATGGCATTGCCATAGTACATTTTATTAGAAAAAAGAGGAATCTTGCTGTTATATTTGCACTATTGCAGAGCAATTGTTGTTAATTATAAAATATAACTATAAAAATAATAAATTATTCATACACAAACATGTCAAACAAATTTCTTACTCATTTTCACTCAATTTAAAACCGTTAGAAAATTATTTAACCTTTCAAAACTTTGCCCTTTTTTATTATATAGCGAATCGGGTGCCGTGCAAAATGGTTTCAAAGCCATTGAAAATCCATATGCTCAAAAATTTTCTAAAAGTGTAGGAGGTTCCACATTTTCCCTTTCTCAGCACTAACACTGATTTCACAACACTTTCTACTTTAGGTTGCTTAAATTTGATTTACGTTTCCCTTCCCATCATGACAACCTACAATTAAAGTTTTTGAACTCGTTGTCTTCAATACAGAATTAACCGTTTTTACTCCTTGCACACGAACTATAAGAAATGTTCCCATCTTCCTGACAATACTGTAACAAACGTTATAATTGCTGCTCAAGTTGACGCGGCGCAGTTTATACGCGGCGAACTCGCTTGTGTTTTTCGTATATAAAACCTATTAATCCCTTATACTTTTTTGTAGATTAGATTGGGCTCGTGCATAAATTGCTTTCGTATCACAAGAGAATCTGCCTACGAATATTTTAAGATTTTGTTGAAGCAATTGTATAAACATTATTTAGGATGACTTGATCACGTACTTGTTATAGAACGGTTAAGCATAACACACTTATAAAAAAATGTCATTAAAAGAAGTTTGTGACTGATACAACAAATGACGAGTGAACAATTTAGAATTATTGAAGCTTTTAAGCTTACAAATATTTCATCCGAGAAATTAGAAAGCCTTCAACTTTTTAGTGATTGCCTAAGCTCCCGACAAGTCTCAATCATCGTTTTTGAAGCTCAAAAGCTCCATTTATGCCGCAGAATATAAATACGTCACGAAAATACGTCACTCAGATCGAGAATTTGCTTCAATTCTAATACTTCAACGTTTTTAGGCTGCACGCACATCTGCAACAAAAAGATAATGTGGTAAAATGCCAAAGATTGACATCAAATTTATCAAATCTGGTAATCATTTTCAAAATAAAGTTGATATAATTTCGAATTGTTCATCATCAGTTTTTCGCATGCCTTCGTCTTTGACAATTGATTAATCATCAACGTTAGATGTGTTAATTGGAAAGCTTTTAGACTTTTCTAGAAATGCTCGATCAACTCTTTAATCCGTTGACCTAAATAACGTCTATAGACGTTCATTGCGTGTCGTTGTAGATGCCTGTATCAGTCCTACATTCTTAGTATTATAAAACTAAAAGAAGAGGCGTGTTTTTGAAGGTACTCACTGATTTTAGGATGAGCGCTAACGTGTTAAAAGAATATCTACTACCTGGGTTGGGAAAGTCTTCATTGAAATGCTCAATGAACTCTTTGAAAGGGTTTATATTCGAAGACTTAACCGCTCGATGATGCTAAAGTGCATTTCCAAATGAAATGCTCCAACTTGCCCATATAGGTTTTCAAAACTTCAAAAAACTTGTGAAACCAGGAAAAATTCAGGATTTCGCTGTTTTCTCAGTTCGTTCTATTACTTGGCCCGAAGAAGATGAAATAATTGACAAATAATTATTTTACTGTAAATAGTTTTTATGGATATGTAGGAGTATTCAGTTTTTCTATATGTACAAGAGATTTGATCTTCTTTACATACAAGTGGACATAAGACATCTGCTGCAAAGAGCGTGCGCATGCCTAGATATGTAGGAACGGACGTAATGATAGCCAAGGATTTAGTATATTTCATTTTTATATAATTTTTAAATCAAATGCAGAAACATTTTTTTTCTTACAATTTGCATCAATTTATTAATAAATATTAATATTTATAAAATTTTAATACTGTATTGAGGTAAACTTATCCTAAATACTTACCCGTGATTCTGAGAAATAAGAGAAAGTATACATATCGAAAATTCATTTGTAAATCTGAAAATGTTGATATCAAACTTCTTGAAGTTGTGTCAAGCAACTAAAAAAGAAGTTGCCGACGTAGTATTAGCCTTATGTAGAACTTTAGGCGAGGACTCCCAAATGCCTGTATGGAATACTAATTTCTTCCTAATACGTTATATTTTAAAGGAGGACGTCGAGAAGATGTTATCCGTTAATAGAGTCCTCTAATTACGTTTTCCGCACTGTTTAGCGCAGGCATGGGCAACCGCCGGCCCGCTAGGTTTAAGATTCAATTTGCTCGTACATAGCATTGCTGCCAATGACTCGTATCTGCCTTCACTGGCAACTCAGTTGTGCAGTTATCAAATGTCAAATGTGTTTGTTTTGGTTCATTAGGCCATAAAACGAGCGATTTAAGGTAAAGCAAAATTGATGCAGAATCTCCAGTTTTTATTAATGGTTGGACCACGTTCTGTCCGCCGCCGCAAGAGAAAAGTTAAAATTTCACCGTAAATGAAAAAAGTTGCTCACCGCTGGTCTGCGTACATTTTAATTTCGAAGATCGCACCTTCGCATGGCTTTTTGCAAAAGTTAAACTCAGTACTTGATCCGTCAAAAGTTTATGAAAAAACATTCAAGTCATCTAGAGAGAATGAAATTAAAAAGTAAAAAGCAATCGCCACGAATTAGACTTAAAAGTATTGCACGAACAAAATAAAGAATTTCGATTCGTTGCTATATTAAATGCCATCAAAGCGCTCAAATTGAACAATGTAGATGTGAGTATGTAGACCTATTCATTGCACAGCTAATCTCATAATTCATTAGATAATCTTCTTGTGGCAAATAGATTGGAATAAAAAATTCGAGTGTGGAATAAATAAAATCATATACACATGCATTGTTTCTGAAGAAAGTCACGACTTTTTATAAAAGCGGTATAAATTAATTGTTAAGCAATTGAATTGATTGTAGTAGAATGTGTATTTAAAACTTGACGAAAAAGTATATTTCCATTAGTGGAAAAGTCTATAGTATTTTTTTATTACGTGGTATCAATAAAAGCAAATTTAACCAACTTTCTAAAAGATCTTTCAATACATACGTTATTAAGAAAGCAATGGCCTGGAAAAATATAAGAAATAGAGCAGAGTTATTCTTTCCGTCCATTCGATCTAGTTATTTTAATGAAATGTGATGGTAAATGTGCGTGAGGAGATGATTTCTGACTATCAATCCGTCATGAAACGCATTATTAGGAGAGATGAGACTTGGATTTACGTATACGAGCTGGAAACAATCGCGCAATCGAGAGAATATCGTGCGAAGGTAAGACAAGAGCCTCGCCAAGGTCAAGGTGATGTTAAATTTTGTTCGGTTACCGTGGTATAGTACACTATGAATTCCTTCCGGAGGACCAAACTGCTGGCAAGGAACACGATTTGAGTTTACGGATTACTTTGAAGGCGACGAAATACATTTGGAATAATAAATAGATTTAAAAAAGTAAAAATTGCAATTTCTTGGACGCAGCAGTATATTCAAGTATAAATTTCATTAAAAAAAAATCAAAAAAGAAAAGTGAAAGTACATATATTTGTGATAATTCCAGCGACAACATTTTTTAAACCCCCCTCCAAATGAAATCCAGTTCAATGCTTAAACTCGAAGAAACTCGAAGGAAAGATAAAAACATTACAGCATTCGATAACGGAGAAGTGAACTTTAAAAGCACAATTTATCGCTCTAACATTTTGTGTACGTCGTAACGAATTTTTTTTTCACTAACATACCGAGTTCGTTTGTTTCCCTACAATAATTTATTGAAACACTGAAGGTAGCGAAAATTTAAGTGGGAAATTAATATTTTTGCGAAACGAAAAGTCAATGACTACAATGTTACTCCATCGAGCTCACTTACATTATGGGCAAATCTTGACGTTCTTTAACTTGATATACTTGAACCGAATCTAAAATATTATATGGACAAGAGAAAACATTTCGCTTCAGTTCCTCAATCGGCCTTGCCTGAAACTTAAATGAGAAATTAAGTAACATCTTCTCTATCTTATTCATATAATATTCCGCAGGAAGTACAGTTCCTTCTTCTCAATTAAGTAATATTATTTTATAGTTATTATCATAATTATCATTTTGAATATGTTTAATTATTTATAATTATTTTTGGTGTCTGTTCTTTTGACTATTATATTATATCTTTTCCATTATAATATACTACATTATATCTTTATTAAATTATATACTCATTGTATTATTTATATTTTTACACCCACCACTGTAAGAAGGGGATATAATCATTTTGCTTTTTCCATAATGTATGTAACGCCCAAAACGAAGATTCAAAGACCCTATGAAGTATGCATATTCTTGATCAGCGGTAAATTTTGAGTTGATTTAGCAATGTCTGACCGTCTGTGTGGTGTGTGTTGTTGGCCCTCGTAAAATGCAGATATGGACTTCAAATTTGGTGGAAACATTGGAAATATTTGCACGCAGGTTGGTGTTGAAAATGGACGGACTTGGCCAGAGCAGAAGCGCGCAATGGAGCAAAAGATGAACGCAACTCCGTTTTTCTTAACAAAAACTTGTGGGTTTTTGCTCGTAACTCAGAAATTATTAAAGCTAGAAGGCTGAAATTTGCCACATATTTCGTTTACGAAATACTCTATCCTTTGCGTGTCCAAATAGAAAAAATCGGCCATGCCCACACAAAGTTACGAATAATTAAATTTTATTTTTTTCACTTTTTTGAGGTTTTACGCTTATTTCTCATAAGCCAAATAAGACAGAAGGTTTAAGACTATTTTGTACACTCTTCAAATGAAGATATATTATCTGATAGACACCGCGATTAATTTTTTCTTAATAATACGATCGATATGGGTATCAAATAAAAGAACTTGAAGAGTACAATGCGAAAAGCGTCGTGGTGGGTATGCGAGATACGGCCCCCGCCGAATATAACTTTCTTATTTTATATGAAGGAATAGACATATATATAGAGTAATTAATAATTGAAAGTGCGATAAATTTGTCATATATGTTAATGTTATATAATAATATTGTGATTATTATTTATAAATATTTCTGCTTTATATATTATATCTTTACCATCATACTATACCATTTTATTATATTTTTATTAAATTATACTCAATTATTTATCTTTTGTCTTTTAATAAATAATATATATATATATATATATAATTATATATATATATATATAGAGTAATTAATAATTGATAGTGCGATAATTTTGTCATTTATGTTAAAGTTATGTGATGATAATGTGATTATTATTTATAAAGATTTCTGCTTTTTTATAGAGCATATTTCTCTATTTCATTTTCAGCACATTAATGTATTCATAATGTCATTGTTTTCCATTTTTTTTATAAATATTAAATCAGCATACTGCTAATTTGAGTACAATGTTAGCTTTTAGTGATTTCACTTTAAACTTTTGTCAAAATTTATATTCATTTAATAATTCATTGATTTATTTATACTTTTTTAAAATACTATACGGTTTGGTTGTATATGGTCGAGGAGGAACAGAACTACCTTCACGAACACGTTTTGCTTCGTTTAAATGAGCTAATACAGAAGAACGTTTACCAGCTGCTGCTGAAGATGATGCTAATTTGATGGTACATAAAAAGTTCTTTTGTAATTTTTTTTAGTGATAAAAGGTAGTTTATATCTTGCTTGCGATCTAACCTCTTTCAATTTATTTAACACACACTGTCTGCCAACAATCAACTTTGCAGCAAAATAATAAACTTTCACTTACTCGGTTTTAATAAAGTATGTGATGCGTTGTTGGGTGAAGAATTCAGTGCGTGATTGTTGCAGACGGTGATTTCAAAAATTGAATGAAAAACAAAGTAAATAAAACTGTAATTTAACTTTTTGCTTACCTTTGTAATATTCAAAGTTTCTGGATCCCATTGAGCGTTTTGTCTGTTGCTCGTATTCGGTTTCTTCAACTCTGTCGTATATAATGATATCAATTAATATGAAAAGGAAAACTCAAAAAATAAAAATAAGCTCTCCGTTATCATGTCTATAAAAGCGTTGTTCCATTTACTAAACATTCGCGAGACTAATGCTCGCACTTTATATAATTTTTTGAAATCTTATCTACTTACCCTTCGTTTGTAGCGTGTTTAAGCAGACGTAAATATTTTGGCATACCGGTCCCACCAGGTTTTTCAAAAACTGATCTACACAAAAAAGTTACCCAGTCGACTATATTTTTGAGCACGTAATTTTTTCTCATACTTGAATAGTTCCGGATTACCGCCATAGCTGGTCTTGGCTAATTCTGGATTCATTTCCATAAGTTCGCGCAATTGTTCATGTGAGACTTCGTCGTTTTTATCAGGTATCAAGTACTTTCGTACTTCAGCTAATGCGTATGCTATTCGAGCATAGCACTCCGCAGGCGGGGCCACGGTACTAATTTCTACATGTAGATCTTTATTCAGATGAGCATATTTAGAATCTGCTGAATTACGTAATTCCTCTTCCTTGTTGCGATCTCGCATTGAGTTGCGGCCTTTTATAAATATTTTACATTGAGTTTCTTCTTGCAACCGTCTTAGAGAGTTACCCTTAGGCCCCAGAATTTTGCCGCTAAAATTAAATTTTGGGTATTTCTTGGTTGGCACAAACACTTTTTGGGTTATTTTCATCGGCCTTTGCTTATAAACGTCAGCATAAAATTCTTTGCCCGGTATCCGACCAGTAGAGTAAACCCGGTCGAAAGCTAAGTACAAAAATTAGAATACAAAAATGTCCTCTTATTGCTCTCTTTCTTTTAAATTACACTAACCTTCTTCAATCAACAAAGCGCATAAGGGGAAATCTTCAGACAAACGGGAACGTTCTTTCTCTAAATCGGCTAGGAAATTCTGAGCAATTTCATTTACCTTGGGTTGATAACCCTCAATAATATTCTTCTCAGGCTCTTCATAGTCTTCTTCAGACATTTCTTACAGACTTTTTATATTTTATTTTAATAAACGAGATACTTTAAAACACCCAAGCGACATTATAGCAAAGCGAAATCACTACCTTAATGAGCACTAAGTTGCCAAATAGTGTCGTTGTCAACTAATGTAATCAATCCTAAGTGATTGCAGCAATTCTTATTTAGAGAAGTTGTCGTTTCTTATTTTATAGCCATCACCAAAAAATGAGAGTACATCCATTTTGTCAAAACAATGCCCGGAAAGATTTTCAGAAATCCTATAAGATATATATTCTCTATGAGCGTTGACAATCAGCGAAATCGCACACTGCGTTACGTAAGTTAAAGATTCACAAATCGTCACAATAGGAACTTATATATTCTAGGAACGGCCCTACAGCACCCGCACAAAAACCCGCGGCACCCATCCAATATTACAAAATATCAATATATGCTTTTCTTGGATTTTTTCTAAGATAAACGTAGGTGATATAGAAAAGTCGGTCATAGAAAAACAAAATGTTCCTGTTGGTTTTATTTTTTACTCCTTGGTGTCGTCCAATGTCATTTAAAAGTCTTACAAAAATTTCAGATAATGATAAACATAGACAATCGTACGTGAACCGATGTATTCAACGTCGTATGGTCGTTGAATTAACTTAATCAATCAACTTAAACAATTAACATAAACAAAAAATATATAAAAAATAACAATTTTGTTAATCTTCATAATCTGCTTAAATTTTATAACACCTTCGAAATTCTTTTAATGCATTAATTAATTTTTAATTTGGATATTACCATTTATGATTCTTTTTATTACTTGTTTCTCATTTCTGACAAAACAATGCATGGTATAAAACAAAATCGCAAACTACCTAATGTAAAAAATATGAACATAAGCGTAAAATAAGCATATATTAGATAAATCATTTTAAAATTTAAGAGATACAATCGTCATTTCTTCCTGCGGTTTTTTCTTTTTGTTTTATTTATATGTGTGCATGCAAAACCATATGATTTGTCATTTCCTATAGCAGTTTGCAAAAAGCCGGCAAAGTTGGAGTCCCAAGACGAAAATAGAAATAACGTCCCGTTGTATCAGCCCGCTTATTTTGATAATTTATGCGTAATGGGCAAAAACCCATTTTTTTTGGTTTTGAAAGCTTATGTTACACCAACACCAAATTACGCGCAAACATTTCCAATATTTTTGGTCTCTGAAATTTTATCCAGGCATTGTAAACGTTGCAAATAAGAATTGTTGCAATCACTTAGGATTGATTACATTAGTTGACAACGACACTATTTGGCAACTTAGTGCTTATTAAGGTAGTGAT
>KK499794.1:1867201-1905318 GCA_000688715.1 Glossina pallidipes | reverse complement strand
AATATAATAATATATATATAATATATGTATATAATATATATATATATAATATATGTATATAATATATATATATATACGTATATTAATATATATATATATACGTATATTAATATATATATATAATATATGTATATAATATATATATATATATATGCATATTAATATATATATATATATAATATATATATATATATATATGTATATTAAAAAAATATGATATAATGGTACAGTATAATGGCAAAGATATAATATAATATCCGAAAGAATAGAATTCAAAAATAATTAAAAATTAAACATATTCAAAATGATAATTATGATGATAATTACAAAATAATATTATTTAATTGAGAAGCAAAAATTGTACTTTCTACGAAATATTATATGAATAAGATGGAGATGTTACTTAATTTCTCACTTAAGATTCAGGGAAGGTCAATGGAGAAACTGAACGTCGTCGTTTGGTTCGTCCGAAAGGTGAGCTCAATTGAAAATGGTTTGGATCGGTCGATTTTCTCGACCACTACTCATATGAATCCCTATTTTGAAAAGTTTTTATATGAAAAAAAAACAATTTTCAAAATTTCTTGACAAATGTCGTAGAGAAATGCTATTTCACCAAAACTAAATTGATGGGAAAATTTTGGGTCGACAGGGGTATGTTTTTGAGACCTCTCCCATATAACCGGTTCTTCAAAAAGTGAATTTTTGTGTAGTAAGTAACGTGCAATAAGCCGTTAACTTAAGATAAATTTTTACTGAATTTTATAACAAGCTACTACTGAAAAGATATGTTTTATGAAAATGATGGCATGTCGATAAATTATTAAATATTCGTAAAGATTAAAATAATGAATCAATTAATAAATGAAAATTTATAAAAACAGCAGAACTTATAAATACAATACCATTTAAAATTCTAACCAAGATTATTTATTTATTTATTTACTTGCACGTGGAACTCAAGTGAAACAAGCCAACAGCCGAACTCAATTGACTGTTAGAAGTAAATCTTATACTAATAATTATTAAAAACTTGTATAAAGCATATAAGGAGAAATAAAGAGAAAAAAGTAAATGATAATCCATGTACAAATAAATAAGAAAGAAAGAAAGCATGTACACCACTAGCACAGAGGCATACCCCCAAGCGAGTTAGTTTAAATACGACCAAGGGAAGTCGCTCGTCTTAAGCATAGTTGTTTTGAGAGGCTTTAAAGAATCCGATATTAAGATTAAGTGATAGCTATCACTTAGGCTAACAGCAAGAACTGCTTTTGAGCGGATTCAATTGAATCTACATATCGCTTATAGGAAGGACAGACAGCACACAACAGAGGCATACTCAGGTATTGGTCTAACTAAGCATAGTATAACATTTTACTAATGTAAGGTTCCTTAAGCTCCTTGGACCACCTCTTAACGAAACTCAGCGCAGACCTAGCTCTACTTAAAGAGAGCTCAATGCGTATATTAAAACGTAATCACTGGTCGAATAGAACCCCTAAATCGATGAACAAATCTACGTTTTCCGACTTGTGTGAATCAATGAAATGCTGAGATCATTAGTGTGTAAATTAAATAAAAGGGGTCGTGAGTGACTGCCTGGAGGGACGCCAGACATCACGGAAAATTCGTCCGATGTGATCAAGTTTGACAAAACCCTGACTGGTTTATTATGCAGATAAGAGCTTATTAATTTCACTAAGTACATAAGTAAGAGAAGCCAGAGGCCTGGAGTTTGGAGATCAATAAGTTATGGTTAACTAATCCAAACGCTTTACTAAAATCAGTATACACGACATTTGTGCGGGAACCATTACAAGAAGCCTTGATAACATGGCAGGTAAACTCTAATAGATTCGTAACAGTTGATCTTCCCTTTAAAAAGCCACGCTGGAATGGAGAAATAAAAGATTTGATAGCAAAAGCTAAATACTGAGCAGTAATTCGCTCACACAATTTAGGTAAGACATTTAACTTGGCAATGCCACTATAGTCCTCATCGCGATGTCTGTTTCCACATTTGTGAAGCGGAATAAGGAAACTACTCTTCCAATACAAAGGGAAAACACCTGATTTCAAGGACTCATTAAAAATCTTTCAAATAACACCACATAGCTTGACATAGCTTGAATTGAGTATACATGATGGAATGTATACGCACAACTGTATTTAAAAGACCTCAAACCATGCAAAATGTCGTTTTCTGAAAGGAGCAAGTTAGGAATTGAAACCGAGTTAGATATCATCAGATACGGATAGTTAATAATTAAATCGGAATCAGCTGTTGAAAAATTTCAGCAAAGAAATTTGAGTTTTCATTATCACAAGAGGACTCGGAGCCATTGAAAGACAGATGCGAGAGACATATGGAGATTTTTCTTTTGGAGTTAACAAACTTAAAAAAACACTTAGGATTAACAAGCAGTGAGGATTTTATCAACTGAAGGTGTCTGCAATAGCAATGGTGGTTGAGCTAATTAAGTCTATGCCTTGCAGCAGAAAGAGTTAAATAGTCATAAGAAGAACCACTTTTCATGAATTTTTTGAAAAGTTTGTTTTTTTGGCTAACACGCTTCAAATTGACGGATACGACTTTTGCGTTAGGGAGAAAATAGAGGGAGTGACTAAACTTGCTTATGCAGCTGATGCGACTTGCCCGGCATGGTCAGTAGCGGACACACCCGAACAGCTAGGGAGAGAGGCGGATTTATTATTTTTGTTAGCATATTTTGGAGATGCAGAAAGATTAGTGTGAGTGGTACCTTTTGGAAGAGATATTCTTGGCATCTCAGCATAGCTGAAACGAGAAGGGCCTCCCGGCTTATTTGTAAATTTTTTGTTACCAACTGAGTCAACGATAGAACAAACGCTAATGTTCTTTGTCGGCGAAGATGGAACACTCAAATGAATCGTATGAGATTCAGGCGAAGGTGGACGTAAAATACCACACGCTATGCTACGAGCTGGTTTTTTACAGCCTGGGGAAGAAGATGAGTGGTCTAAATGGCGACACTCGTCGAACATTATCTTAATTTTTTCGCACAACGTCACAAGATTTTTACTTAATGCAGAAAAACCATTCCTTGTCTTCGTGAAAAGCTTATAAAAGTCAATGTGTCAAAGACCAATAAGTTTACTGGTTATTTTTTTTTAAATATTTGAGAAAAAATTTTTACGAACGCTACTTTCATTTCTGAAACAAGAACGTATTATTCGTGACATCTCAGAAGCAATACAAAGCAAATTTATTGCAGCGATGTATTCATAATATACTTCCGACACGTTATTTTTTAAAATTTTATTAAAATATGCATATTATTCGTCTCGGCTACGTAGGATAGAACAGCGAGGGGTAAATGTCGTCGAGTAGGAAGTAATGTAGAACATAAGTGTAAAGTGTCATATGGAAGAACTGATGACGTAAAAACGGTGTAAAAGACTTCGTAATTTGCCTGTAAACGCTTATATATCTTGATGACATGATTTAAAGAAAAGAAAAGATTGCGAAGTAAGCTGCTAAATTGTAAGCGTGCAAAATGTCAAGAATGCTGCGATCATGAAGACCACATGCTACATTTTGCGAAGTGTGGAATGGCGAATAGAAGTGGCAACAGACAAATACGATATGATGAGGAGAATGCAAGACCCTTCATGCATCTAAGGAGTTATTCAATATGTTAATTTTGAATGGATGCTCATTACACCTCATGTGATTAAACATAAATTTCTCAATAAGGCGAATGATAGCAAGCCTGAGTCTGCAATTGATAAATCAATTGTTGCGAATACGATCTAATCCCTGGAGCTGAGTCTTTTGAGAAATTAATGGCTCTATTGAGCTCAGAGAGAGATATGTCGTTTAAGAAAAAATTATCATGTTCCTCATCGAGCGAAACAGAGGAGATTACAGGACCAGAAGGTTCAGCAAGTTTGTCACAGAACTCGTTAAAGTGTTGTGAGGGAATGGAACAACAGGAGTAAGTGATACCTACGAAAATTCTCACAGTGCGCCAAAGATCTGAGATTGACATGTCACTATTAACATTTTCACAAAATTGTTTCCAATCTTTACGTGTGTATAAGTATATTCTTTTCTAATATCGAATTTATTCGAGAAGGAGATCTTTTGCATTTATTTCGACTCGATTGCGTACGGTGTTCCACCAAAGATTAAGAGGGTAAGATTTTTTAGAGGAGTTTCGGTTCAGAGCATCAGTGAACGACTGAGAATCTATCAAAGAAACAACCCGAAGAGGTATGTAAATGGCAGCGAATATTAGGACGCAATTTCGATTAGACTGTAAGAACTACATAAGGTGCAATTAAGGGTCTGCCAGGTGCTCAGACAACTTAGATTAGGTGTACAAATCGAAAGATCTATGCAAGAAGAGACGGAATCAAAAAGAGTAGGATCACCATTATTTAGTAAGTCTAAATTGCTGCTTTCAATTTGTCTACCTTTTGAATTGGAGAAGCGACTACCCTAACAAATATGGTGAGGATTAAAATCATCACATATTAATGTAGATATGTCAGATTTGAAAGAAAGTATAATTGCAGAATAAGAAACATTACAATTAGGTGGAATACAACAACTAATGATTACGATTTCCCCAAAGGAAGTGTGAATGGTGCAAGTGCAAGTTTCGATAGATACACAATTTGTAAAACTGGAAGTATAAGAGAGTGAAAGCTTATTAGATATAGGGATCGCCAGACCATCACTACGAGACGAGTTGGAGATATGATCAAATCTAGCTACGTTATAATTCTTAATAGAAACAGAATCGTGAGGTTTAAGAAAAGTTTCGGAAAGACAGGCCACGGAGATGTCATTATAATGAAGGTATTGTTCAAGTTGTTTTGATTTGTTAAAAATGCTAGTGCACTTAAGTTGAGTTATTTTCATTATTGATTGAGAGTGAATAGGGGCACGAACCCGCAGAAGATCGTTGGTTTAGAATATCCATGTGAAGGCCACGAAATAAGCGTTAATAAGGTTAAGGCGGAGTTAATGGTAGAATTTGGTTTAGAAGACGGCTTGACATTATGTAATTTTTGAATACGATAAGAGATTTGAGATATGTTAGAGGAAGTGTTACAATCAGTAATCATTTCGTGATCGAAAGGAATATTGTTTGTGATCGGTGTCACAGTCTCGGAAATTGAAGATTTTATATTGAAAGAGCAAGTGGTGGTTACAAGAGTTACCATCTTCGCGGTTGGAATTGAGACAGTAGAATGAGGGTTTGGTCGTTTGATTGTTGGTTGAGAAGTCGAAGGAGGCAATGTAGAGAAACTTTCTGGAAATAATGAAAAGCTATTTGCGAGATGGCAAGCATTTCGCGAGAAGGTGTATATTTGTGGCTTCAAACCATCTGCTACACCTTTTCTGTATTTAGTAATTTTTTATAGGAAGGATAAGTTTTCGAATTAGATGAATGATTACTCCTAGAATTGATACATTTTTTTGTTTGAGAACAATTTGAGGTGCATTCATGGCTTTCGCCGCAGGAGGGGCACAGCGGCTTTTTGCGAGTGTGCCCGAAACGCCAGCATTTGCGGTATTGTAATGCCGGATCGACATATGGTTTAACCGGGAAGTTAATGCCTTCCAAACAGATGTGGCAAGGCAAAACATTCCCGGAAAAACTTAAACGGACTGCGTCTAACGGCACACGAGAGTTAGACGAATGCTCTGCAAAGTTGCAGAAGTCAGGTAGGCGACCAATTTGAGCAGATTCTTTGGGCACGTGTTTGAGTGGATTTCAACTTCGGTGAAATCAGAAGCGACACTACGGCTTTCACAGAATTCGGGCGGAATATACACGTTATAGATGTTGTTAAGTGAAGTATTGGCGGCAATAGAATTTGTCGCAGCCGCATCAAAAGAGATCAATTTGATTTTTTTGTTAGAGACGAATAAATTCTCTAAGTTATAGAAATCATGGTATAAATTTCGTCAAAGTTCGATTATTGCCAAAGCATTCTTTCTGGACTGGATAAATACACTACATTCAATTCTGTGGTGTGGTGTGGGTATAAGCTCTGTCCCTGGGGATTTTGGTGTCCCCACTAACGAAGGAGATGGTGCGGCCTTGTGGTCAAACCATATTTCGCAGATTGAGTTTTGTAGATGATAAGCAGTCAAGTTATGAAATGGAATGGAGCCTGGATGTGTAGTAATGTTTTTTGAGTGAGATGAGTCAAAAATCAGTGGGATCCAGAGGGATTTAACGCTATTCCCATTCCCATAATGCGATCTTTCAGTCTTTCAGATTATTCAGTTGTTATCTTTTTTATTTGGATATAATCGACTTTCTTGTGTCAGCTGCTTTGTACAAACAGTTGTTTGTTTTGTTTTTACTTTTCCTTTTGAAATGAATTCGTATTGAATTTAAATATTGATGAGTTATTAAGGTTTAATTTTTGCACACCTATCACAGTTCAGCTTGATATTTAAAATAATCGTTAATCAGCAAATAAGAATTTTTTTTTTGATCCGAAAAAAAGAAATTGATTCTTCTTAAAATTTGATTTAATTTTTTTTTTAATTATTTATTTTTTTACAGAGACCAAATTCTATCACAAAAGTTGACAATGTTTACTTAATTTACAATTTACATCAAACAATGCTTCTCCCGTGGCGATATACATAAACAAAAAAGTAGAAGACCATCGACGCTTGGCAACAACAAACTGAAGCCATCACATGCGTATGAGAGAGTAGAAAATCAATGTATTCAGCATTACTACGATACGATACGATACTTCGCTACTACAATACGCTTAGCTTCACTTTATTGGAATTTCTTTAATTGGCGTATTGAACATTTGTTTTTTGGCGGTCAAAAATAAACACATGGTATATTTGCATATAAGAGAATATGGCTAGCGAGGATTTATTCGAAAAGGATCTCTCGGAAGAAATTATTACAACCTTGGAACAGGAGACGGAGCCCGCTTTAAATTTAGAATCAGAACATTTTGAAGATGAAATTGACATCATTCCTAATGAAGCAGAAGATATTTCACATGAAGAAACTAAGAAAGAACGTAAGTCTGATCTGATCTTTTCGTTTATTAACCAAAATACAATATCTTTCAAATACTTTAACATTAATCTTCATTAAATCAAATAAAGTTCTTTATAAAAAGTTTCCCTTCATGTAAATTAATTTTTATAATCAATTCATTAAACTTTCAGCTTATAAATCTTTGAAATCGTCTTCAAATGAAAATAAAATGTTTCAATTACCTTTAACCCGCATACGTAATATAATGAAACTGGATCCAGATTTGAATATAGCTTCACATGAAGCAGTATTTCTGGTAACCAGGGCTACAGAACTTTTTATCGAGTCTTTGGCGCGGGAAGCTTACACCTACACTATGAATTCCAGGAAAAAAACCGTACAAAAACAAGATGTTGACCTCGCTATAGCGGCCGTCGACAGCCTAATGTTTTTAGACGGTGCAATGGAATTTTGACGCGGTCGCTTCTGTATATCAATAAACATTATATACGCCCTAAGATTACAAACAGCTCCATCGGAAAATAACTACACTTAGCCTGAGATAATGTTCGTACCCACTCCATTTCCCATTAAACCTGGTTTGAAAAATAACTTATTGTCCCAAATTACAATAAACCACAAAACTGCACCAAAAGCTTTTACTTAAATTGCCTTACCCGTCAAAGTTTCAGAAACCCAATTCTTAAATTAACATTTCGGTCTTCCACGTTGAAGTAACTTGCAATTTAGGGCCGTTTTAACAATTTCTTAATATTTGATCTTAAATTATAACGAATCTGGATTTTGTAATAAAACAATTTCAAATAAAACGCAAAAATTTTTTTGTTTTTCAGTTATTTTTCAATTTATTAATAGATAAAATTCGACTACATTTAATCTACTACTTACTGTATTTAAAGTTATCTGCCTTCTAAATATGGGTAGTTTCAACGTGGGGCTCTTTTTTAATATGGTTCAAAATAAGTCTTATTAAATTCCAGTTTCGTCCATTACACAGAATTGGCCAGACCTGTGGAAAAGCCAAATCAAAATTGAATTAATTTGAAAAATGAGAATTGGAATTTGTAGCATTATTTCACGCGGCAGAAGTTATTTTAATAAAATTAATCTTAGATTTCAAATTTCTTTATTCTGAGTTGAATGTACAATCAGTATTTGCTTACACGTGTCCAGCGCATCAAAATGCATGGCCTTTAATAGACAACGGGTACACTTCAGACTAACACAAATATTTATTTATTTATTTTTTATATATTTGGTAGATACATTTTCAAAGCATGGATTTAAAGGCTGTCGCATAACTTAGATAATATGTTCGCCTACATTGAAAACTCTACCGCACTTGCTAAAATGAACGTATTTCGCTTTTAATGATTTCTTAGTTTGCAATTCGAATTTGCCTGGTTTTTGTGAACACATTCTATTTACATTTGTCTTATTGTTTTATTATAACTTTAATAAATTATACTCATTATTCTGTTTCTTTTTTATAGAGTTATATTTTTATTCATTTATGGAGTGGTTAATAATTGATAGATATTACTATACTATAATTTTTTATAATCTAGGTTAGAATTTTAAAATATATTGTATTTATAAAATCTGTTGTTTTTATAAAATTTAATTTGATTAATTGATTCATTATTTTAATCTTTATGAATATTTAATAATTTATCGACATGCTGTCATTTTGATAAAACGTATCTTTTTAGTAATTACATTTCAAAGTTTATTATAAAGTTCGGTAAAAATTTATTGTAATTCAATGGCTGATTGCACATTACTTATTGATTTATTTATATTTCTTTAAAATACTGTAGGGTTTAGTAGCATACGGTCTAGGAGCAAAGGAACCACCGTCACGTACACGTTTTGCTTCATTTAAGTAAGACATTACAGAAGAACGTTTAGCAGCCGCTGCAGAAGATGACGCTAATTTGATGATACATAAAAATTTCGTTTATAAATTTATTGAATTTCTATTATATTACATTTTTTATTCGGTTTATTGGAAGTTGTCATCAATATTAAATCAAAATTTTCTAATATCTCACCAATCGTCAAAAATTGGCAAAGTATACCCATTGTGTATAGTTTATTGAAAACGTTCATATTTATTGAAATAAATTTATTTTGTATTAAGCACGCCATCCGCATCAAAGCAATTTGGTCGTAAGGGTACTAATCGTTTAAGCTTTTCGCGCAAAGCCAACAACAACAGCTTCAAATAGCGTGATTCCTTCGCATTTTCTGGAATTGTGTTCTGATACTAATTTATAGGACAAGACAGTGTAATTGCCTACAAGAAGGATTCTGAACAATTTTTTTTGGATGGATAAAAAAGGTAACAAAATGACAACCTTTGAGGAAGTTATTATATTTATATATCCGAGCACTAAACAAATAAAAGTTATATATATATTCGGGAACCTAGTCTCGCACACCCACCACTATGCTTTTCGCATTCTACTGTCCAAGTTCTTTTATTTAATACCCATATCGCTGGTATTAACTGCGGTGTCTACCATATTCATTTCAAAATAAACCCATTTTTAACAAGATAATATATCTTCATTTGAGAAATGTACAAAATAGTCTTAAACCTTCTGTCTTGTTTGCGTTGTGATAAATAAGCATAAATCCTCAAAAAAGTGACAAAAATAAAATTGAACCACTTGTAGCTTTGCGTGGGCAAGCCGACTTTTTCCGTTTTTGAATGTAAAGTGCAAAGTGGGGGAAGATTTCAAACTTACTTTAATAATTTCTAAATAATGAATGAAAAACATACAAATTTTTATTAAGAAAAACGGAGTTGCTTTCAGTTTATGTTCCACCCATTTCAATACGTGCGTGCAAAAATTTCCAATGTTGTTGCCAAATTTGAAGGCGATATCTTAATTTTTGCAAACAACAGACCCCACACAGACGTAGACGCATGGCTTAATTCTGAATTTCACGCTAACCAAGAATGTATATACTTTATAGGGTCTCTGAAGCTTCTTTTGGGCGTTACATACATTATGAAAAACAAACAAAATGAGTATACCCCCACCTCCCAGCGCTGGACTTAAAAACACTTCTTTTTCGAAAATATTAAAAAACGCTAACACCAGAGCCATTCGCCATCTCTATCCTAAAGGACTCTGCGGCACGCGGTGTAGCTCGTGCATATTTGAATGCAAAAACAAGAAAAAATTTGCATGTCTACAGGTGGAGGAAAACGGGAGGGACCCCAAAGTTTGATTTTTGTGCAATTGACGAGTGAAAAATAGCAATGTCTGACCAAAAAAAGGCAATCTTTGGTTAATAAACTATTTTTAAATTAATACGTCGAAAATCGTACAACGTTTTAAAATGTTATTTCTAAGGTACTCTGAAAACTTTGAATGGAAATTGTTGCAGTGACTTATGCTGCGCACCGGTTTGGAAAATCGTGCTTCGAGAAAACCGTATTTAAAGCTTGGAGTACGCACACGCCTCTATACAATTATTATTGTTGTTATTTTTTTATCGTACATCGAGATTTGATCCCACGACCATATGTTACACAAATCAAGTTTCTTCATCTAACATTTTGCTGCACAACCCACATTCATCATTTCATATTTTTCTTGACGATTTAACCGATCATTGATTGTATATGGATTCTCGCTTAATTTGAGACTACGAGCCTATTTAGTTACTTCTAAACATATGTTCACTTACTCCACTAATTTAATTCGTCAAGAGATAGAAGTTTTCGCAGTGTTTGTTGTAATAGAAATTGTCACAACCAATAACAAGTGCTACACATTTTCCAACGCTTGTTTCATAAAGGATAAATGAAGATAGCACTATAAAAACCAAGAAATTGCTGAAGATTGTTCAGTAGCTATTTAGCGCTAAGAGTGTAATGGGAGGTTATCTAAAAAAGCCGTACACATATAAAAGTCGATTCCTTTCAACCTCATTTAATTCAGAGCGAAAAATACTTCCTTTGACAAGACCCACAGTTAACACCTTCGTGATATTTGTCAAAATTTCATTCTCGATGCGACACGGAAAAATCCTACTTGAAAATTCGACGTTTGTTTCTTAGAGAAGTTGTCTGGCTACTAGTATTAGTTTAATTTAAGAATCCCATTCTTCATGTTGCAGAGCAAACAATTCCTCTTCTTCTTATTGCAATTAAACAAAAGAAATTGTCATTAAAAATACTTAAAGTATACATGGCTGGAAAGTGTGTACACTTTTTATAATTAAGTTGGCTATGGTAATTTGAGTTATGTAAGAGTCCGTCGTTCAGATTGTCAGGGTTTTTGTTATCTCTTTGCTTTTATATTTTCAAAGGATTTTGAAATGTAAATTTACAATCTTACTCGTTTTAGAACTGTTCAAAACCGTTCATCTTATAATTTTATCTGACAACGATGAAAAAGAAAACGTAAGACGAGTTTCTATGCATTCTATGTTCAAATCCTAACTATATATAGGTAGATTGAAGCGTTTCAGATTTTTATATATTTGCTTGACTTTAGAGGGTAACGCAGATTTGTTTTGAATATTGTATAAATACATAATCTCCACCAGATAAGCATCATTTTTACGATTTTTGCATTCGCTTACCTTTACTAAATTCGAAACCATTGTAGTCCATCTCGCGAGTTTGCTTAGGTTCGTAATGAATTCCTTTAGCAGTGCTGCCATACCATAGAACGAGTCAATTTTATTAATATCAAAATTTATACTATTTTAAAATAAAATTCAAATGATCATGACACATAATAAGGTAATTTGTTCTTCTTTTTTTGTCCATATATTTTAAAGAAAAAAAACTTGCCACTATTTGAGCACGTTTACAACAAATTCTTTGATCATATACTTACTCGTCATATGTTGCGTGTTTAAGCAGACGTAAATATTTGGGAGGTCCTACAGCACCTGATTTTTCAAATACAGATCTGCGTAGAAATCAAAGTCAATCAATAAATAGTCTGCCTTATATATAATTATATAAGCTTACATACTTGTATAGTTCCGGATTACCCCCATAACTGTTCTTAGCTAACTCTGGATTCATCTCCATAATTTCTCGCAATTGTTCATGCGAGACTTCATCGTTCTTATCAGGTATCAAATACTTACGTACTTCAGCTAATGCATATGCTATTCGAGCATAACATTCAGCTGGCGGTGCTACAGTACTAATTTCTAAAAATAAATCTTTATTTAGATGAGCATATTTCGGATCCCCCGTACTACGTAATTCCTCTTCTCTGTTGCGATCTCGCATTGAATTGCGACCCTTTATAACAATTTTACATTGAGTTTCTTCTTGCAGACGACGGAGGGAGTTACCCTTAGGTCCCAGAATCTTACCGCTAAAATTAAATTTCGGATATTGTTTGATTGGCACAAACACTTTTTGGGTTATTTTCATCGGCTTTTGTTTATAAACATCAGCATGAAACTCTTTACCGGGTATCCGACCAGTAGAATAAACCCTATCGAAAGCTGTATACAAAAAATTCGTACAAAAATTGAAAACTTAGAAAAAATATTAATATTAACCTTCTTCAATCAACAAAGCGCATAAGGGGAAGTCTTCAGGTAAACGAGAACGCTCTTTATCCAAATCGGCTAAAAAGTTCTGAGCAACTTCGTTTATTTTCGGTTGATAGCCTTCAGTGAAATTTTTTTCAGGCTCGTCAAATTCTTCATGAGACATTTTTATTATAAAAGTTGAAATATTTTCCAATTAAACACTAATGATACTTTTACTCTTGCCACGTAAATGACGCTGCTAGAATGCAAAATGGCTACTTCTCCGCCGAGTTGCCAAAGTAATTCATTAAGTTGCTAGGGATTGTTATATGCATAGAAAACACTGTTTGCATAGGCACAGTTTCAAGGCAAAAAATATCTATAAATATACGGAATCTTAAGGAGCTGACACAATCATGTGATATTCCTTGTTCTTCTTCTATTCAGCAAATCAGCAAACGAAAATTTGTTGAGATGTGTAAAAACGGCCCACTATGAACATAGGGTTCTTTGCTTGAGCCTTAGTAAAGTTGGGGTCAGATTTGCGACCAATAGTGACAATATTCGGATATAGAAATAGGATATGATCAGGAGATTGTAAGACTCCACATGCACATAAAGGGCTGTTCACTACGTTAATTTTGAATAGATAATAATTACATCGCGTGTGATTAAACATCAGCCTGTTAATAAGGTAAACAATGGCACGTCTGATAAACCAATTGGTAATACAAGGGGCTTTATTTATTTGTGGGACTAAAGAGTATAAATAACGACCATAAGGTGAGTTATCCCATCGCTGTTGCCAAGAGAGAATTAAATGCTTTTTGTCGATTGTCCTCGAATCTACAGGAACCGCGGCACGATCATTAAAGTGAGATGGTCTGGAAGATGCAATTTTACCTGCAATAATGCCCATGTGACTGGAGACTTAAAGAAAATGACAACAAAATGCATCAGATTTGGGGCTGTATTGTAAAGACTTGATTTCTAATATGAAAGGGTGAGGGATATGAATTGCAAAGCGGATGAGACAGATCTGGCAATATAAGGAATTTCTTTTGAAGCTGAGTACTCATTAAGCGGATGGCTTCCAGGATTGCCAAACATTCATCCGAAAATATATACAGCCTTCAACGTTTTGCCAGAAATGGTTGTCTTCAATTTGTCGGGCAAAAGCAATTCAGTCTGAAATTGTTAATATGTTTATAACAAATTTGTTTCTATTAGAAAAACGCAATTTTCATCTTACATAGTCGCTGTTCTCAGGCAACATTATATTCATTTCTGAAGATTTCGAGCTAACAACTTTCACACCCAAAGACTGTTTAGACAAGTACATCTGACAACCATCAGTCTTGTCCATAGAAATGTGGGCACGTGACCTAATACCTGCATCTGCATACTTTGACAGTTAACAAATTCAACGGAGGTGACTACTGAAGCAAACAATAAAGTTTAATAGAAATTAGGTCTGTTTATAGGGATTAGGTCTGTTTAATAGGAATTAGATCTGTTTAACAGAGATTGTGAGCAATTTTCAACTATGAAATTGAAAAATAGTACTTTTTTTATAAACCATGAAAAGGAAGAAACCAGCTAGCGGTTTTCTGTGAAACAAAAGAAATTTGGCAACCGCGAAAGGAAGTTTTCGAATTGAAAAATTGCGAAATGTGCAATTGTGAACTGTTGCGGTAACTGTTTACCTTTTACTTTTTGCTTGAAAAACATAAACAAAGTAATTTGCGAAGAAATAATTAAATTAAAAAAAGAAAAGATTTGTTATTCTTATTATTATTATTCTAAATTTAGCCAGAGAATAAATTCTAAGTCTAAAGTCTTAAAGCACTAGCATCTGAGGCTTTCGGCTTTATTTTTATTTTTTTTTATTAATATTATTATTATTATTATTATTATTTATTATTATTATTATTATTATTATTATTATTATTATTATTATTATTATTATTATTAAAAGATTTAGAAACTTATTACAATAATGTTCTGTAGAGTTTGTTTTGAAAAAACCCATGATAATATGGATATATTTGATGAAGGAAATAAACATTTGCAAATTGCGGAAACTATACAAAAACATCTAGGATTTAAGGTTTGCGGGACTTGATAAAATGTAAATAAAGAACAATGAATTGGTTCGTTGCAGCCTCTTTTCGATGATACTATCTCGAAAGTCGTTTGTGTGAAATGTTGGCTTAAAATATTTGATTTTCATCAATTTTTTAAGTCTGTGGTATATGCTCAGAACAATTATAATTTGCTGCAATTGCAGGGCGGTAACGGTGATAACGTAGATGGAACGGTACTTAACGTGAAAGTTGAATTCGACGATTAATTACAAGAACAAATTATGGAAGTTGATTTTGGTAATATATCTGCATTAGGTCGAAAGAATGTACAAGAATCCAATAATCAAAAAAATCCTTTAGATGAAATTGAAATTCATGAGGCAGCTCATTTTAGTGATCCAGTAAAAGATGATGATGAATGCACTGGATGAAGCCCAAAATGCTTTTAGTACATCTGACGAAGAGTTTCTAGCGGCTTTGAAGAAGAGAAACAAAATTACAAAAAGAAAGATAAAGCAGAAACCCGACCGGAAAGTTACAAAATCCACTAAGGCGACTAAATCGACAAAGTGTGGAGTTGGACAGGATACAGCGTACATTGAATCGCCTATAAAAAAACACACACCAATGGTTTGCAGTCTGTGCGTATTTGTTGATCCAGTATTCTCCGATATAGTTCACCATTTTCGAAAAACTTATCCTAAACAGAAGCCGTTTGTCACCTGCTGTGAGCGTAAATTTAACAAACGCTGCTATCTAACTCAGCATTCCTTAAAACATGAAAATCCGGATCATTTTAAGTAAGTCTACATTAACTAGTATTTAGAGATCCCTTTTGCATCTTGCGTCTGCTTATAGATATATATGATTTGCCGACACAAATGGACCGAAAAGAAAAATACCAAAGGAAATAAAGACAGTTTATTTTCATTCTGCAATAATTTACATCTTTTTCATGTTATACAAATTAAGATTTTAGTTTATACTCTACATTACTTTATAAGGGATGAAAAATAAACGATAAAGGTGGTTTGTTTCCAATTTTAAATATATTTGGCAACTCAAAGTTAATTTTTATATATAGCTTTGTTTTAATTAATTATATAGCTTTGTTTTGTTGTGTCAATCAAGTCCACTTCCGTGCTTCTTCTTTTAAAGTATTTTCCTTCATTCTTTGTTTCATTAACCAATCAAGACTTTGATCTAATTTTACATTCATTTTCTTATCGTTGTTTTTCTTATATTTGATATTTGCATTTATGTTGATTTCTTTAGTTTTACCTCTCAAACCATACGTTATTTATACTTACATCGATTTCCTTACTTTTTTTTTTATTAAATAATACGGTAACGAGGCTTTTCATTAGGCTTATCAGTTGGGACTTATTAAACCGAGAAATGGAATAACGCATCATTGTGAGGTATTCGCTTTGACAAATGAAACAGTTGTACTCATCTGAGCAAAACAACATTACGTAGTTAACATTTCAAGCACTTTAGGATTTTACCGCAGAAATGGAAAGCCACCTAAATTAATATCTCAAGCGCTGATGACTGGACCGTGCAGAAGGTCGGTTTGTTAATCTCACGTATGGAAAGATCCTTGATACCCAGCATGGTATTGAACGAGAGTTAAAAAAAAAGAAACAAAAGCAGTTAGCTAGTTGCGGAACCCGTAGAAAAAGACTTGTTCTTAGTAAAACTACGGAAAAAGGGCATGACCAAATTCTTGTATTGCATAGAGGTATTTTCATGATTCGAGCGATTGATAAACATGTGATATGAAGCAGCATGAGTTGAACATTATGCTTCTCAAGAACTTTACAAGAACATCAGACTCGTTCTTTTTTTTTTTTAAGAAGAACATGTACTTCTGTTTAAAAAAAGAAAAAAAAACGTCGCAAAAATAAGAATATTTTTTAAAAATATCACAATTGCAATAAAAGATGCGTGATCTTGTTAAATCTATTGTACAACGGTAAGCGAAGTTCTCATATGTATAATGAAGTAAAATTGGAATATTAAAATAAACATTTGTATATGCAATTATATACATATGTATGTGTATAGGCAAATCACCGCCTGGTTTTTCAGAAGACAATTGATTATCGCCAAGAGGCTAATCAGTGCATTAATAAAGATGAAAGCAAAACGCCATCATCTTCATAGGTCGCCTCGAGTGCTAGAGTATTCAAATGACCTCCCACTTTTTAGTGGACTCTTCACAGCTTCTTTCGGCTGTAGCAACTATTTCTCCCTTCTTATAGAATGCGTCGATGACCTAAAGAAATATTCAACAACTATTTTCGAAATACTAAATACTATAATACTAACCTTTATACACAGCAATGCATCTTTGCTTTGGAATCGCATAACTTTTGCATAAATCTACATACAACGATGTAATGTATATTTATATGTCGTTTTGTAAAATTTAGAAATAATTTACTTACTTGTTTTGAGGTAATGTATATTTATACGTCGTTTGTAAAATTAAGAAATAATTTACTTACTTGTTTTGAGGTAGTTTTAGGTGGTCAGAAGCCTCCAGCAAAATCTTTCTCGCCCGTCTAATGATAATCATTTGTTCTGAGTCGGGGTTGTCATGTTTCCCCTCTTCACTGAACGAGCATAAAAGGAAGTTACGATACGTTGTGCTGGAAATGTACATATTGATGATAACATAGCTTAATTTGGCTCAATATTAAAAAAAAATTGTACTTTTAGCAAATTTTTTTTTCAACTTCATTACCCTGCCATCATTTTTCTGTTGTCAGTTTCAGCAGCAAACAGTCGTCATATAAGGTTCTTCAACGTATTTATTTTACATATATAACATGATTTATTTAGCACATAACATAATTTAAGTAATCATACATATATATTTACAAATTATTTAATAGGTCCCTTTTTAATTAATGTAGATAGACAGTTTCGGCCTGAGTGGCCGAGTAGGCAAGAGTCTCGACTAGCAATTCAATGGTCATGGGTTCAAACCTCAAGTGCGGTAGAGTTTTTAATAATAAAAATAATAATAATATCAATAAACAAAAATAAGTAAATAAATAAATAAAAGCCGAAAGCCTTAGATGCTAGTGCTTTAAGACTTTAGTCTTAGAATTTATTCTCTGGCTAAATTTATATAATAATAATAATAATAATAAAAGAACAAAAATATATATATGTCAAAATGTGCTGGTTTTTTGTTTGTGAGAGGAAAACAGGTTAGAGGGTCATTGGATCCCACAAACACTAATAAAGCGAAATTATTCCTTTCAAAACCGTTTTTTTTTTGTGAACAAAAGACAATAGTTCATAATATGAACAATTTAATGCCAATTTTAGCAAAAATGCAAACAATTTCAAAATCGAGAAACAAATGCATACTCTGTCGACTCTCGTAAACTGACTAGTCCATGCATCGACCACTTTAAATCCAAATGTCAAAATTGCGATCAAGTTTACTCGAACGGGCCCCGTTTTTTACAGCGATTGAAACCCTTATTTGCCGCATTGTCTTTCACATGGACATTTTCCCATATGGTGCTTTATTTTCACGTTGCATTTTTGAATATCTTGATTTTATAACTGCTATATGCAATTTCCAAGCGCTGCTTATTCTGCTTGCTACTAAAATCTGTAATGCTATATCCAATCGCTTCAAACAGAATGCGTTGCGTTGCTGAATGTCTTTTGCCATTCATGCAGACAGACAAGCAATACTTACAATGCGATGTAAAAAGCTTTTTCATGAGAGCAAATTTTCGTGAAATATCTATCGGTCTTGACTTATATTGCAGCCAATTCTGTGATCTCAATCACTTCACTTTTGTAGCGCAAATATTTACAAGCTTCTAATAATCTTTTCAATATTTCCTTGCAATTCTTAGCCTTCAAGCCTTAACTGACATTTTATCATCCCTTCAAAATCGAGTACGTTGTGCGTACATCTCCTTTAATATGAACAGCAATGCCATATACAAAGGAATTTTACTGAAAACGAGCGCGACTTTTTCCGAGTTAACCTATCACCAAAAAATACAACAATGTGAAATAACGCAGCACATGTCTTATACTTGTCTCCGACTTTAATCGTAATTAAAAAAAATTTTTTTTTGTTTGTAGCTAATTTTTTATTCGATAAAGTTCAAATTATAAAATTACATACACACTTTAATCTGTACTTACTTATCCTTCTCGGATGAAGATGATCCGTATTATAACGAATGCAACGCAAACTCTTTATCCTTTAAACCAAGATATACTGTCAGTTTCTTCTTTTTTTTTTTTTTTGATCAACACAATAACTTATTTAGAGGGAAGCTTATTAATAATTTTCTGATTAGGAAAAATAATTTTTTTATCATGTTTGTAAAACTACGTCATTAATGAGTTTGAATGTATATGTATTCAAATAGAAGTAGATATATATGTGTTTGTGTTGTATCTCTAACGTCTTATATCTTATTGGAGTACCTTTAGAAAGGTTTTTCAGCTTTTAGTATATCTTCATTAATTATTGGAGAGAAGGGGCAAATTTTGTATTTTCATGCTTCTCGGTTTGGTTAAAAAGTTTTATTATTTCTTTTGTTTTTTGCATTAAAGTCAATTTTAATGTGTTTGTTATATAATATTCTCTTATATTTTCCTTTAACTTTATTGACAATTTTTTTTTTTTTTTAAATTTTATTTTTCTTACATTTCAGTAAAGTTTTAATCTTCCTTTTTTATATTTAACATTATCATCAAATTATCATCGATTTTTTGATAGTATTGAATATGTCAATGATTTTATCGTTAATCGTATGCGTATATGTTTTAGAATTATTTTTATTGTTAAAGTTTTTGTTTTGTTTTTTTCTGTGTTTCTATCATCTCTCTTTATTCATTATTTATAATATTTTTAGGTTATTTTAGTTTTTAATATTTACGATTGAATATAATTTTTTTTTTTATTTTTGTTTTTTTTTTTAACGTATTTTAGGATACGGAGCCGAACGGTATCTTACACTGTCTCGAGAACGTGACCCAGTTTCATAGTGCGATGACGAATGTGAAGCCGAAGTTGATGTGCGATATGTTGACGATGAAGAACGACCATTGCTGGCTTTAGCTAATTTAGAAGAAGATTTCAGGTTTGATTTGTTTTTAAATTTTATTTGAATTCTTGTTTACTTTTTAAATTTATTTTATTATCTGTTTTCTTTTTATTTCCTATAAAAATTTATGAGTTAAGAGTCTAGAGGTTTTAAAAATTGAATTGATTTTTGTTGGGTTTTCCTCTTACATTATTTATTAAAGAATTAAGAACGTTTGTGGCCACAAATGTCAACGAATTTAAATATTTGTTTCTTCGGTTTTAGATTTAATTGTACAAGGTGTTTTATTCCATATATTCCAGAACTTGTTAAGTTTCGATTCAATAGCAGGTACGCTTCAAACTCTTTTTGGTTTTTTGTTTTTTAAAATGTTTACTTAAAAAATTGAATTCGTTTGGCTTGTAAAAAAGCAGAGTTAAGAGATTTTTTTATTTGGTTTATTTAGTTCTTTTTTTCTTCGTTTAGTTTTATTTAAATTCGTTACCCATTGATTTGCTTGACATTCTTTTTTCTGTGTTATCCTGCTTTAGGCTTAGTTTCAATTCAATTTTGCTTGTTTTTAAATTTAAATATTTTTAATATTGAAATTTTTTAAACGAACATTATAGATGTAAGTTTTTGATTTATCAGCCTTTTTTTTTAAGAGATTTTGTTGAAATATTTAAGGCGTTTTATCATTTTTCTTTTTTAACTTTTATTATTGTTAAGTTTGTTTTCAGCTGTAATAAAAATCTGTTGGTAATTGAAAAGACTTACCTGCATAAGCAGCAGCGTAAGATGATGAGTGTGGATGATATTCACGCCGATAATCGCGTTCATAGGAGCTATTTTCATAAGCTGCATGATGGGCACTCGAATGCTTAGATGAAGGTGGTGGTGGTGGAGTGCCGTAACGATCATAGTCACTGGGATGGTCGTACAAATCGTGATCACGAGATCTGTCGTATTGGAAAAAATAATTATGAAACACGTTTTAGCTTTACTTTATTTAACTTTACCTATGGGACTTAACTAAACCATAGTTGGGGTCTTCCATAACATAACGCGCCTTTTCTAATATGGAATAAACTTTAGGTTTGGTAGATTTCTCAAATGGTGGCATTGGCGGAGGAGGTGTTCTGTAAATGCTTTTCCTTTTTTTTTTTTATTTTACTATTAAATATTCTTTGCATTTATTACCTGCTAGCATAAGTAGTGCTGTGTTCACCGTAGGCCTTGGCGTAGTGTGATTTTTTGTAAAGCCGTTCTTTGCCGTCAAGTTCACGCATTTGCTCCATGCGGATGTCATCATTAGAATCTGGAATCATGAATTTCCGTACCTCTGCTAAGGCATAAGCTAAACGGTGATAAGCCTCTGAAGGTGGAGCCACTGTGGATATTTCTACATGTAAATCCCTATTTAAATGCGCGTATTTTGGGTTGCCTGAGCTACGCAGTTCTTCTTCTTTAGCATGATCACGCATAGAATTACGACCCAATACGGTCATTTTACATAATGTTTCCTCTTGTAATTGACGCAACGTATTTCCTTTAGGTCCGAGAATTTTACCGACAAAATTAAATTTCGGGTACTCCTTAATTGGAAATAAAACTTTTTGAGCTACACGTATAGGTTTCTCACTATACACATTTGCATATATCTCAGGTTTTGGGATGCGGCCGCTAATCAAAATTTTTTCAATTTCTATACGTGTATATAACATATGCATACGAAAAAGCGAAAACAAAATGGTGGATAAATTTTTCTAATATACACATATAAATGTAAATCCTTTTTTATTATACAGACTTACCGTCATCTATTAATCTTCGACAGATATTAAAGTTATTACTCCCTAATTGCTTCTTCTCTTGCAAGCATTCGTCTAAATAAGTGTTGGTTTTTTCATTTAATTGCGGACCATCGTGAGCAACGGCCGATTGCTGGACATCGTCACCCCCTCCACCTTGATCATTATTATTCGATTCTTCATCATTGCGGCGCTTACGCTTGTAATCGGAGGTGTCTTCGCTACCATAATCACGATCATAATCTCGAGGCATATTTACTTTTTTTAAATATATAACACTTTTTCTTGCTTTACAAAATTGAGCAAAAAGTTACTCGTGGCTGTCTCAATATTTCTTTCTGTCTAGGAAAAATGTATATGAAAGAGTATTGTCTCTATTTCTTACACAGTTTGTTATTAGGTATAAGAGATGGAAAATTGCGGATAAAAAATTGTCGGGAATATTAAAAATCGATTTTGTTTTTGCAAGCAAAAAAAACGCTTTTTATGGGGGCTAACACAGCAAGGCGTCATTCTCGTTTTCGGATTGAAAACTCTCAAGTGGTCAACACAATAGAGAGCCGCGCTACCAGACTGTTTTACAGAAAATGTAAACAATAACATATGGTCTTAGAACCAAAAACAAAGAAATCAATGTAAAGATATACGACAAATTTATAAAAAATAACAATTTTAATCTTTATAATCCGTTTAAATTTTATGACCCCATCGATAGCCTTTTTGTTTATTAATTGATCCATAATTTGAAAATCGCCATCTATGACTCTATGCTAAGACAATTTCAACTTTAAAATAAATGGTCTTTATTGCTTGTTTTTCATTTGTCACAAAATAGTACATGGTATAAACCAAAATATAATAATAATGTAGATTAGTGTGAGTTTTTAAGTTTATAAATTGGTTAAATAAAAGAAAAGATTTAAAAGGTTTAAAAGAAAAGATCATCATTTCGTCGTGTGCTTTTTTTCTTTATATTTTTCTTTATCTTTTTTCTAAATGATTTGCCAATTCTCATACAAGTTTGTAAAAAGTCAGCGAAGTTGAAGTCACAATCCGAAAATAGATATAACGCATCATTGTGTTAGCCCGCCATCTGTAGTCTGCAGTTTCCTCGTATTTACTAAGTTTTATTTTTAGTATCTCTATCGAAGTAATGTTGATTGCCAAATTCCTGATAAATTCTTGGTCGGACTCGATTTTGCTTTCTCCCTCTTCGGGGCCTTGTTGAAACGCTCATAATAAAAAGCTAGATGCTGATCGGAAAACTAGGTACAATAACAATTATTAAAATAACTTGACAAGTTTTCTACATTGTTTTGAATTCCAGCCCTTCGGAAAATAGCGATCCTAGTCGCATGTAAATTTTTTCCTTATTTCATTTATATTATTATCGTGTATTTAATAAATTCTTGGACTGCTACGAAAAATATTGAGATTAAGCTAACATTTCATTCCATGAATTCTGTCAATCTATCTTTTAAATTTATTGCATTTAATATGTTCGGTTGGAATTGACCAGGCGCTGAAATATGTTTAGCTTTTATGTTGTCACAATATTGCAATTTGAAGAATTTGAATTCTCGAAATCATGTTGCGTGTCCCAATCGTGTTTTCATGATAAACTCCTATAAATATTCTTGCTTCAAGTCTGTCGATGACTGTTCGACACATGAACGCATTTTCTACTTCCATTACCGTCTATCTAACTCTCAACCCTTTCCTTTCATTATGGAGTGGCGTATGTGATTGACGATTTTTGTACTTTCACCTCTCACCATTTCAGAGCTTGACAATACAAATTTCGGACGATCTACGGAATTTTACAGCGTTGTCTATTAAAAATGGGCAAAATTAAATGGCCGCAATCGCGTTATCATTTCATACTGAATGAAAATTTTAAATAAGAGCAAGATTTGGTTGGTGGATTTTTACTTGTGTTTCTTTCATCTAATTAATATTATTACACAAGCAAATAGCAGGAAAATTGTGATTGCAAGCCCGAATTATTTAAAAAATTGGTTAGCTTTTCTTATAACGTGTGCATAAACCCTAATACGTTTTGTAGTAAAGGCAGTGTATTAATTTTTATTGCTCGTGGTCTTAATGGCGGAAAACGGTATGCGTTCTGGATTAGAACAATCAAGTGATAGTGGTGGTGGTGGTGTTGGTGGTGCAGCCGTCAACGGTCATCTTAATCATGAACATGAGCAGGGCATTGAAAAAGGTTCGGCTCGTTTGAGTGAAGCAGCTCAAAAATACATGCAAGAGTTGTTAATTGAGCGTTCAAAATTGGAAAACAATTTCCCGTTGGCTGTGAAACTAATCGATGAAGGTGGGTTGCTAAAAAATAAAAACGAATGCAAAATGTACTTAAGCGTAAAAGTTTACTTCCCTATCTCAAACTTTGTTCGTAAAAAAAAAAATTAAAATAAAAAAAAAAAAAAAGTAGCGTTAGAAAGGGTACAACTGAATGGACGCATACCCACCAGAGATCAATATGCAGACGTTTATCAACAGCGTACCATAAAACTAACACAAAAAGTTCATGTGCCCATTAAGGATAAAAAGGTTAGTTATGCTATTCTGACTGCGTATCATAGATTATGTGTAACTTATTTTTTCAGTTTAACTACGTGGGCAAACTTTTGGGACCCAAGGGCAACTCTCTGCGCCGATTGCAAGAGGAGACTCAATGTAAAATAGTGATTTTGGGCCGTTTCTCGATGAAAGACCGTGCACGGGAGGAGGAATTACGTAATTCGGCTGATGCCAAATATGCCCACCTAAATTTACCCTTACATGTGGAAGTGTCAACCATAGCTCCGCCAGCTGAAGCTTATGCTAGGATAGCTTATGCTTTAGCTGAATTAAGACGTTATTTAATACCCGATAAACATGATGATATAAGACAAGAGCAATTTCGTGAATTAATGGAAGATCCGGAGGCGGCTAAAAAAATCACTTTGAGACAACAACAGCAGCAACAACAAGGAAACGGTAACGGCGGCAATGGCAACGGTAACGGGAATAATAATCACCGGTCTAATAATGGGAATTATAGACCAAAATATCAACAACAATCTCAAAATTATCATCACAATGATGAGACTGTTTACTATCGATCCCATAGTAATAATTATCATCCAGCTAAAGCATATGTGCCAGGTAAATATATATATAGGTTTTGGGATTGTTAATATTGAAAATATGAAGAAATTCTATACAAATATATATTTGATTGATGTGAGATTCGAAGCCAATTCAATCGTTGTTTGTATGCATTTGCTTTATTTGTCAAAAGTTACTATAATTCATTTTATATTAAATAGGAGTCAAGTTTCTACATCTTAAGAAACAGTGATATCATCACCTTGGACCGTCCGAATTTGAAGTGCTGAAATCTTTATGCTAAGATTCCCGTTTTCCTTAGCTAATCATTTTTTGATTGTAAATATACTGATGAGAAAATAAATTATTTCCCAAGCTCTTTTTTACTAAAATATAAAAATATGTTGAGCAAAAAGATATTGAAGATTTCAAAACTATTGAACAAAACAGAATGCGTTAGAGTTACGTTCGAACATGAGTATAGTCGGAAATGATCTTTAGGGAAGGAAGAAACAGACCGGCAGAGAGGATATTTCCGGTTATAGCTGCATAGTGCCTAACCAAATATTCTACGATAGCTGGAAGAGATTCGATTTAAGCCGTTACCAATCGAAACTTATAAGATTTTGACATATCCAAAAATAGAATTGCCTGATGTTGGTCCGGTAAAATAAGAAAGTCGGTAAAAAAATTAAAGTGTAGAATTTAAATACATGGTAATAACGCTTTTTTTCTGCTTAGAGTATAGTTAGTAAAAAAAAAGAACATTTCTCGTCTTCTTTTTCTGGCTTTGCAAATGTGACTAGACATCATCATTTTTAAAATATTACCGTATAAACTAGTTGTAAGCAGATTGTTTCAGACAGTGAAATATAATGCAGGGCCGCATGGCTCAAGCAACTATGTAGTCCATCGCAATTGAATTAAAGCCATTTCCATTTAGATGCTGCTCAGCACTACAATTCCGAAAATTGTATAAAGAGGTTAATTTAGAACATTTGTGAATTTAAAGTGCTCGTTGAACTTTTTAATCAATGTATATTATTTGCCAGATGAAAAATTTGTTTTTTAATAGTTTTGGCTTTCTAGTTCAATTTTGGGAAATATGTAGTAATGTTTCCAAAGAAGTAAAATAAATTATGATAATGAAGTATCTCAAATTATTGATTTTGGTTAAAAAAATTTGGGCTCGCTTTATTAAATTACGAGTTGAATCGAAATTGCATGTTACGCTCTTGAAGGTATTTTCAGAGTATCAAAAATAATGTCTACTGAGAATGTGATTGATACGGCTTGTTTTTCAGGTGGTCAGCGTACGAATTCTATGCACTCAACTATCCCGCCACCTGCCATTGTGGGTGCTACGCCTTCTGGCATGACGGTAGTTAATGCTAGCGCTGCCAACTATAGTGGGCGTGCTCCTGGTTTGATTACTGGAAATCCAGTGGCCGGAAATACTGCTGGGGGAACTACTGTAGGTAACCCAAACATGAGATACCGACCATCTCAACTGCCGTATTCATTTGTTAAGAAATAAAAAAGTTTCTGCAGTTCGTTTAGTCACTATACCGTTGAATGTTTTTTTCTATTATAATTTGTTATTGACTTTTTTCCCAAGTTAATTTTGAAATATTAACTTTTGAGAAATGTACGTATTTCATCATGAGCTTCCAATATATTTTTTTGGATATAAAGTTGTTTCATTCGCCACTTTTTATCGTTATAATCATACCTTTGAATTTGCATTGAAAGTTAAGTTTCATAACTTCATAAATACTTCATATCATATACGAATCTTTAGTTTATTTTAAACTAATCTTTTTTTAAATTTTTTTATTCGAACGGAAGCTTATTTAAACTTAAACAATAACTTTTAGATTTGATCTTTAATAATTATTTAAAGCAAGAAGAAGGAAAATTAAGGATCAACAGACAAAAATACACAATATCATACATTAATACCATAAAGTGTATATTTGTATTTAAAAGAATTTGTCATTTAAAACCTTGTTATTTTTCAATAATTACATACTCGACAACAACCAGCAAACAAAGAAAAACAATGTTGATAATCATAACAAACACTAACGGTCTATAAACAACAAAGCAAGCAGCAACTACTCCACCCTACTAAATCACACTCACAAATGTTAATTTGAGTTCAGTTTACAAACGCGTAGTTAGCATTTAACTAAGCGAAAAAAAAAATTGATAAAAAAAAAACCAAATAAAATAAATAAAAACAAATACAAAAGCATATAAAAGAGAGATAATGTACGATCATTTATATAGAATATGAATATTTTCGTATATATCTACAATCGTATGTGAAAGAGAAAACAACATGTAAAAAAGAAAAGAAATATCTTAACTGTTTTTTACGTTAAGCATAAGAAAAGTAATATGTTGTAAAATAATAATAATAATAATAAGAGAAAAACTATTGAATTATATACAAAAAAGAGAAAAACGAAAAATAAATGCTTGCGCTGTGTGTGTATGTGTTTGTTTATTTGTACGTATGTGTGCGCGCTTTCATCTCTATAATTCATAATGTGTCTGCCCATTAATTCATATACATCTGCCATTTTCCTGCACGTACGCATACATTTTATTCCCCCACGGGAACGTTATGTCATTTAATACTTATGCGAGAATGGTCTTCTCTAAAATCTTGTTGAAAAGATATTTCACTCTTCCTCTCCATGCGCTCCACCATTTAATATTAAATATATAAGTGATTTGTAAAATCAATTAAGAAAAAATAAATAAATGAAAAAATTTATAAATGTTAAATAAAATTAATATTTCAATTGCAAATATTTTTATTAAATAGGTTTTTAGTGGTTTGCCGTTTACTTTTGGCTTAAGAGAATTTTGAAAATTAGAAAATCTCAAGCAAACAAGCAAGCAAGTAACAATTTCATACTCTCCTTAGGGTAGATCTTGGATACGCACCACTTCATAAACCTGGTAAGTGCCTATGTTAAATATTATATGAATATCTCGTTTAGAGGTTGTAAGTTATAATTTTTATTTATTTTTGGGGAATCAACGCGTGGATCCCAATGGAAAATATATGTTACAAGGTTAAACTTTTCAGTAACAACGATGGACATGGATAAATTGTTAATGTTTTATGACGAAGATTTGTAATTCGACATAAAAATTGCGCGAAATCCCTTTCTTATGCATAGTAACCCTTTCAGAAAAAGGTTTAATTTTTTATAGTCTATGATGAAAATTGGTTCATAGCAGCAATTTAGCAAAAAAATTAACGGTAAAGAATTTTGATATCATAGAAATATTGTTTAGAGTCCAACATATGTAGGTGTTACCATGGAAACGAAGCCCTTATATGAAAAGAAACTCTAATCTTTTTGTTTATGATGAAAACTGAAAAATAATAAATTTTTTAGCAAGTAAATTAACTTTGCTAAATTTGGATCACGCCATATGATGTCTTGGATATGCTCCAATATGAGGGCTTTCATGAAAAGTAAAGCCCAGCATTATAAGGCTCTGCATTACAATCAAGATGAGTGAATAACGTTCTTAGTTTTTTATCAATTATACCAGATATTTATTCGACCTAATTTGTTGCTCATATCCTTTTTAAAAAAATGCATTCGTAGAAATTATTGCCAATTGTGAATATTTTGATTAGTTTTTTTTTTTTGTTTGTGGCAATGGGAAAATTCTATAAATAAATGTGGGGGATAGTGTACCCGATGATAGAGAATTTCATTAATTATATATCTTGCCAGTTTTGCCAGTTTTGAGTCCAAGAACTTGATTTTCCCATTTATAGGGCAGCAGTAATTTTAGTAATTTAATTAACAGTCTTTTAGGAAAATTCGTGAAATGTCCGTTTTTTTTATGTATGAACGTTGTAAGTGAATAAATGCGCCTGACTAAATCATATAACGTTACCCAACGATAAGCTCTATTCTTCACTCCATTCTTCCTTTGCGAGTACAATAGAGTAAAAGCGCCGATTGGGGTTAAATTATGGTTTTTATTCTTTAATAAATTGTTTTCTTATACTTACAAAAAAATTCCGTTAGACCAATGTAAACGTTTCTTGTTTAACCATGGAAGGCAGTTTCATGATAATAAGGATAATAAATGATATTTGATGAGATAATTACCAAATTTTTCACAACATTATTTTTTATTTTGTTTTATAATAGGGGACTTTTTACAACATAGATTTCGCCGTTTAAAGGATGTGAAAACTGTCGTGTAAATAACATAAATCAAAGGAACTAAATAGGCAGCTTTCTTCACATTGTTCATCTTAAAGACCAAACCATTCCCTTTCGAAGTTGTTTATGCAAGCGGCTTTCTTAACACTATAACCTGTAGCATTTGCATGAATTTTGGGAAAATTGTATGGTAAGCAAAGGCAATTGCTTTCCAAATCAGCCGGTTTGTATTCATTCTCACAGTTTTTTCTAGTATGATCTTTGTAATAAACAAGTTAGTCTTCATTCAAAAAGACAGATTGTCGCCATTGTCGCAGAGCGGAACGTCAGTTATTAGCAGCCTCCCAACGTAAAGCCTCAATGCGAAATTGTAAGTCGCGTCCGATTGGTATAATTAGACCTTTTCTTTTTATAAGATGTGTTTCGAGAGGATTAGACTTTTTGTTGAAAGCTCACACACAGATCTTGTCAACAAATACCTTTAACCCTTATCCACTAGTTAAGGCAGTACTTGTTATTCAAATAGGGTTCCGACTTTATAATGCATGTTGAAGCATTCACGCGTTTACCAGCTTCTGATCATGGATAATATATTTTCGATATATGTTTAGGATAATCATTTTCAAGACTCCAATTTTATAAAGCTGTTAACAACGGTTAAAAAAACCACTAAAAACTTTACAGCGGCCCAACTTTAAATACTGTACATCACCCTACAGTTATTCATGTACCTCCATTTCAAAACTTCATGGGAAGTGATCGAAAAAGCAGTCTGATCAAAACTATTTTCAGTAGCATTCGTCCTTGGGCAAAAGAATGTCAGTGTACCAAACAAATTTCATCACACTATTTCAAAAATTTCGGCCTGTACGTCGAATACAAGAAAACGTGAGGCACATGCGGGGAGACAAGATTAGATTAAGAGAGTGATTCTGAATCGATCGGTATAAAAAAAGTGAGTCTAGTCCAAGTCTGTCCGGGTGTTTCGTAAGTGACGTAGGGTATAAAAAGTAAATTACAAATGTTAAATTTCATCACTAACATAAAATCGGTTACTCTTCGTAATATAAATGATTCGTGCGTAATATATTAAAAAAGCTACACAATCTTTCATCGGTGATCGACTCACAAAATATTTCATTACAATTGTACAGAGTCGAACTAAGCCGAAAAGAAAGTAATAAACAAGCACGAGGTTAACCATGTTGAAAACATTTTTTATTCACTTGAGGTTTTTGTTGTTATCTCAATTCAATGGTCCAAGTGTATCGCGGTTTTTATGCTCGTACCGTTAAATGAACAATTGATCCATGGGAAATTTTATAAATATTCTTTGCAATAAAAGACAAGGTGTGAAAAGAACATAACGATTTCACGAAAGGTCTCCGGCAAGGAGCAAACGTAATGCTCAACAAATTAAGTAGCGCGTTAATAATTTTGTAGGGTGTATTAAGTGCTTGCAAGTATTTTGATCATGGGTGGGGACCAATTTTCGTACTTCTTCAGCATTTCGGAACCGTGTGCTACTTAAGCGAGCATGTATCGGTCTGAACAAGGCGTAATCAGAAGGCGCTATGTCTAGTGAGTATACTAAGTGCGGCAGAATTTCCCATTCGAGCAGTAAAAGTGTATCCTTGCCAACTCCTGCAACGTATGGTCAAGGGTTATCATGCAAAAGGATGACTTTGCGTCTGTTAGCTTCTCTTGCAATAATACATCGTTCAGTTTGTTCAATTGACGTTGGTAGACATGTGTTTCGTTCGGTTCTAGTAGCTTGTGACATAGTACCCTTGCTACTCCCACCATATACACATTGTGGTTGTGAATATTTCGCTTAGGTTTCGGCGTGGATGGATCTCCTGTATTCACCCATGAGCTTTTGCGCTTGATTTTATCGTAGTAGATCCACTTTTCGCTATTCACAATACGCCACGGAAAAGTCTTGTTTTTTTGCCTGAAATAAAATTTTCGGTCAATTCGTATGGTAGTCTTTTTCTTTCTTTTTGGATCTTTTCCATCGCATGTAAACGTCCAGAAAGAGTTGATTCGTTAACTGCTAAGCTATTCGAAAGTTCTTTGACAATTCGGGCTGGGTTTGCGTCCAATAAATTTTCCAATTGATTGTCTTTGACCTTTTTTGGTCCTCCGGGCTTGGACCAGAACCCACGAATGTGATATGATGGAGCAGCATCAAAAAAAGCTTTGAAAAGTGTTCGGTAATCTTCGGCAGCAGATTTCTTCAAATAAAACGACAAAAGTAATCAATCTTCGTAAAGACGTTAAGATGTCCATTTCTTTACGTTAAATCAATTGTAAAATTAATGCATTACATATTTAATAATTTTATATATCCACAAATATTTGATAGGAATTTGTTTGATATTTTTAGAGAAACAAGTTTTATATTATTTGTGACACAATTCTTGATAAATCAAAATCGATTAACTCAAAGAAACCATATTTCAAGAAAAATTGTAAAAGTAAAAACTATAAATACTTAGTCAGTTAGTATAATAAAAAAATTTATATAAATAAGCACAGCGTAGGAACCACTATAGGAACGATGATGAGCGTCTATATACGCTGGATAAGTCAATAGTACTAAATGGAAAACTGTCATTTTGTGTAGAGAAAGGTCGAAATAATCGAATTTAACCATTGCGTGCATTGATACTTCGCATCGCTTTTTCATTTTGAGCAATAGAAGATGCGTTCATCGCATGGGCGGAGGAATTTACCACCAGCAGTCATTATATTGCTCGTACTTTCTACGTTTTGACTGCAGATTACGTTTCAGAACATAGTTGATAACGATTTTTAACAACGAGGCTAAGTTTTGGTCTAACAAACAAATTGATCTCATTTTCGTAAGCCAGCGAACGCAAGATTTGTAGATCGCTGGAGGCGTTGTTGCAACACAATAACCATTAATGACGCTCACTACCGGCACTGAGCCATATTCGCCAGTTGTGTTTATGGCATCTTGTGCAGAATTCCAGCGATGTATATAGTACCAGAGTGACTGAAAATTTTTCTGACACTGAAGGAAAATGCAAGAGAAAAGCTTTGGGACAAATATGGAGCAGGCAAGAAGGACGGGTATTTTGTTTTTTTAGCGATGCAATTCCTTCTTCTTTAATTAGAAACAAAAGGCAGAACGAAAGAGGACAGTATTAAATAAGAAATACGAACTCAGGAAAAGAGTTTGCACATCGCGGCTTTATTTTCTACACGGATGATATACGAAAGGAGTTTTTAAAGAGGAAGTTTTTGAAGGGACGCGCTTGTTGAAAAAAACTTCAGCTGGGCTCCATTACAAAATTTTTTATGTTGATATTGTTCGCAACATTGCTCGGCTTTCCAAGTTGTAGCTGGTCAAAATCACTTTGAATTCGACACAACTATTGCAATAAAGTTGACTTCAGGGGGTCTCTAGAGTACTTATCGTAGTTTTTTACGATCGAATTTGAAAAGCGGTTCTTATTACACAATGTTATGGCATGAAGGTTCAGGTTTAATATTGGGATGTGTTTAAGATTAATACCAATTACATTGCTGGAGTATTCTGCCATTGGATATAGACGTTTGATAATCGATTAATCATAACAAGTACCAGAAAGTAATGCATGTATGCAATAATGTAATCTGTATGTTTCTCATAAGGTCAAATCAAATGCAATGGACTTTCTTTAAAATACATTTTAAAATTTTTCTGAAAATAGTCACGAAGACGCTGTCTATATTTTATTTTAGGCAATATGCCATCACGGTTTTTAAATAAATTGGCAAAAGGTATTTTCACGTTAGACGTACATACGTCCAGGAGAACACTGTAAGGGTTCTTACTTAATCATATCTTTGTTTATAGCGTTGTTTTAGATAATTAATTTTCATGCTCTTTATCGTTTAATTAAAAGTTATTTTGATACTTTCAGTTAATATGTTTGCTTCTTTCTGGAAAATCTCAAAACCTCAAAGAGTACCACATATCAAATAAACCACGCTAAGAAATTATCGACTAAGTATTCCGAAACACGACTTTAATTATAATTTGTGAGATTGTTGCACAGTTCTAGGGCTAACTATCGTTTTTGATTGCTAAATAAGTTGAACTCGCTTTTGTTTTTGGGTTGTAAATATATATTTTAGAAATATTACTTTAAATTACGTGCTGAAAAGGTTTTCGATAATTAATTTTTATCAAAGATAGCAGTTTGGCAACTGATCGCGGCGTGTTTGCTTCGTCTTTTTGTATAGAGTAGTGTTTTTTTGCGCGTAATTATTCGCAATTTTGTAAAAGGCTTATTATTATAAAGGCATAGAGTTAAAAGGTGTAAGAATTTTAAAAGGGAATTATATCTTAATTTACATTAAAGTTTTGATGTTTCTCATTTTTGGTTCTTGCATTCAGCTCAATTGTTTTTCATATTCATAGGTCTCTTTCGTGCTTTATTTTTCTTTTGGTGCTATTATAGTTTTTCTCTTGCTCTGTATTTACCGTTTCTTACTAGTTTGAAATCTTCGTTTAACTTATGAGAAAATTGCGGTGATTTTGTTTTNAAAGGATCGACACATATGTCAATGTAACCCTTGCGAAGAATTGAAGAAGACATCTTGCAAAAGTTGCTATCTTCGTCTGTTGGAAAATTCATTATTAAGTTTAACGGAAATAGTTAAAGATGAAGTGAATTCCCTTTTGTCCTTTCGGGTGATATTTTAGTCACGCAAAACGTTGCGGCTCTACTTCTTCTAAGTAAATTCAATTTACGTCATTCTTATATTGTAGTTTCTTCTGAAAACCTTAACTAATGGCATCGACCAAGCGCTAATTTTAACGCGTGTGACATAAAAGTCTATTGCATTTTTGAGGGTTACAGCACGGTGCAATCGTTGATCTGCTAACCTGCATTTTTTAGACATATTCGAAAAAAGGACAATAGTTTCATAATGCGTTCTGCTGAAGACAACGAAACAACCTATCCAGAAATTAAAGTTTTAAGTCCGCATAGAATGCATAGCAGATATCGATTTGAGTATTGAAGAAAAATTTTAATCGAACGAATTTCCATTCGAGTAACTCGGAGTACGGAGTAAATCAATCCTCCTTTTTTCAGCTTGAAATTCAAAGTATTTAATAATTGCTTGTAAGACCCTTTTTTGTCGGTTAACACGTGGAATATTTATCATTTTTTTTAAATAATTCTAGAGAGTTTTTAAAAGTTTGCTATATTTGGGATCGGGAAGAATTTCAATTAAAAAGTAAAGGGAATCAAATAATCGTTTTATACTGAATATTATGTAATTGAGTTGAATTTGAAAGCATTGTTTCAGGCACTTTAGCATTTACATTAGCTTTAATTGGTAATGGTTGCTTTACAATAATTATTATTATTATTACAATAATTATTATTATTACAATAATTATTATTATTATTATAATTATTGTACGAATTTCCTATCCAATTATCGTCTGCAGCAATCGATAAGTATGATTAAAAAACCTTTACTAAAACTGTGTTCATGTTTAGGCAGATTTTGAAAGCCTCTAATTAATAAAACTTTTAACAGCTTCAATGACGAAAATCGATTCATACAAACAGCTTTCAAAGTTAAAAAGAAAAAGCTTGTTAACTAATCTATAAGTTCTACATTGGATCAGTTTTCGTATTTTCTTAAATCAAAATTTATATTTTTAAAATAAGCCCTTTGTTTGTTCAGAAAAGCGCAAATAGCAAAATGTTTCAGTCAGCTCATCAATTATATAAAATTGGTTCAGCCATACCGTCAAGCCTGCGATATGACCACTTATCAGGGTGAAACTAAGTAGACCGCAATCGATTCTTCGCGAAGTCTTCGAAGTGGAACGTCTCTTGATTCCTGAAGAAAGGTGAAGTTTTTCCAATTTACGAATTTAAAAAGCGGTCCGAATTATTAGGAAGATGAATTTCAATAGCTCCTTTGTCAAGATCCATTTAGTTAGTTAAATACAATATTTATTATAATTAATGTGTACCAAGAAATCTTATTTTACGGAGTTTAAAAGCAGTAACAAATGTATTTCAATTCAATTATTTTTGAACGCTTGAATTAATTTGAAATTCCTTATAAAATTTAAGCAAAACCAAAAGATTTGATACATTAAATGGTTGAAATAATACCGTAGTGTATATAAGTTGTTGTCAATTAAATATCTTTTTACAGATACGTTAAAAAGAACGATGGTAGAAAATAATTTTCATACAATTCTGGTCAGTACATGGGCTATGATTCTCTTTCTGCTTATGAACAGTTGCGTGCCTGGTATGTATTTCACCTAATTAGATTATATTGAAAAAATTTATATTATATATGAGAACTTATATACATATATATATATATATATATATAGCTGCTGTCTCTAAGTCTGAAACATCACATTCAACAAGTACGTATCCATAGTAACTGGCATATAGAAAAAATCCATTAATATAATAATTACAGATCCTGATGACCCGGTTGCATCTTTGCTTTCGTCTGGTATGTGTTTTTGCTAATTATGTTATGTTGAAAAAATTGTTATTTTATCTGTCAATATATATAGCTTTAAAGTCCCTTGGCGACCTAGCACATGATGAGCCCAATAAATTGAAGCCTAAACTGAAATATTCAATAGGTATGTGGTCACGTTAATTTGATGATGTTGTACCAAATTTTTATCACATCTAGTTCGTGTTTTTGTCTAATTACAACGACTGAGTCAGCTAATTGAATGATAATATATTGAGAAAAACTTATGTTTGTCAGTAAATATAGGTACTATTAACTTGTATTTCAGCCGAATCGCATTACTATCCACCAGCCCGTCCACATCATGAACCGCAGCCAATATCACCACCGAGTCGCCCTTATCCTTATCAACACTATCCACCACCTAGGTTATATTATGTTCCACAACCAATTCAACTACCACTTCAACGCTATCCGTTACCAATTGAACGTTATGGACAACGTTACCCATCACTGATAATATCACCAGCAGGTCAACTCTATCCACAACTAAATTTATTCTATTTGCCACGGTTACCGCCAACACTAAGCAATCCTAGCCCATATGATGCACCATTGATTGTATCTCCAGCTCAATATGATGCACTATCGATAGTATCTCCAGCTCAATATGATGCATCATCGATAGTATCTCCAGATCAATATGATGCATCATCGGTAGTATCTCCAGCTCAATTCTCTGCACAGTCACAATGTATATTGTGCGTGGTACACGTACAAACAGCGCAGAATAGTTCATCATCGCCAGAACCAAGATCGCCTCAATTACCATCGTCGATATCAGATTCGCAGCCAGCATCAGATAAAGCATCAATTTTAGAATTACCGCCTCACCAACTACCACCACTAGAAACAGGTCTGGCGCCACTGTCCCAACCATCTCAGGAAAAGGTGACACGCCAATCATCGTCATCGGAATCACCTTCAAAACCTGCAGCACGTCAGTCGTCATTGTTAGCATCAGATTCGGAATCAGCATTAAGCGAACAATCTTCCACGGAACATCCGTTGCGTCAACTGTCATTGTCGGACGCAGCATTGGAAATGCAACAATCACCATCGTTAGGATCGCCATCACTACAACCCCTTCCATCGCGAACACATCCAGGGTTAACAACACACCCAACACAATTATCAGAACTATATCGGGAATCGTTAACCCCTCAAGCAGCACCATCAATATCATATTCACAGTCATCACCACATCTATCAGTATCGTTGACATTACCCGCAATGCTAATACCACATCAGCCGCCGGCGTCAACAACAGATTCAGAACAAACGTTAGGTAAAGCACCAACTTCAAAGACAACGCCACATCACAACCCACCATCAGACACATCTTTAGAGCAAGGGACACGACAACTTCTTATGCCCCAACTGCTTCCAGTGTCATCAGAACGCCAAACGCCATTATTCCAACCATCTCACGAGACGGTACCACTCCAATCATCGTCATCGCAGTCACCTTCAAAAACAGGAACATCTCAGCCATCGCCGGCAACGTCAGATTCGGAATCAACATTAGGTAAACAATCATCCCCGCAACCACCGCTGTGCCACCCAATGTTGTCGGAAGAAGAGCTGCAACCACCAGTCCATCAATCAGCACCGTTAGGACCAGGATCATTTCAGTCTTTTCCGTCGCAAACGCAACCAGAATCCACAAACCGTCCAACACAGCTATCAGAGCCATCCCAGGAAAGGTCAACACTTCAACCAACATTATCAGAAGTACATTCACTGTCAGCCCCACATCAATTAGTCTCGTCGGTGTCATCTGCAGAACTAACACCACATCCGTCATTAGCGGCAACATTAGACTCACAAAAAGTATCGGGCGAAGAGCTAATTTCAAAACTACCGCCATATCAAAACCCAGCATCCGAAACTGCTTTAGTCCAAGAGACACGTCAGCTTCTTCCTTCACAACTGCCTCCAGTATCATCAGCACGTCCTACTCCACTACCCCAACCGTCCCATGAGACGGTACCACTCCGATCATCGTCATCGCAGTCACCTTCAAAAACAGGAACATCTCAGTCATCATCGTCAATGTCGGATTCGGAATCAACATTAGGTAAACGATCATCCCCACAACAATCGCTGCGTCAACCATCGTTGTCGGAAGAAGCGTTGCAACCACCAGTCCATCAATCAGCACCGTTAGGACCAGGATCACTCCAATCTTTTCCGTCGCAAACGCAACTAGAATCCACAAAACGTCCAACACAGCTATCAGAGCCATCGTCGGAACCACCTTCAAACACAGCAGCATCTCAATCATCACCATCAATATCAGACTCACAACAACCACTGCGTCAACCGTCGCTGTCGAAAGAAGCGTTGCAGCCACCACTCCATCAGTCAGCACCGCTAGGACCAGGATCACTTGAATCTTTGCCATCGCAAACGAACCTAGAGTCCACAAAACGTCCAACACAGCTGTCAGAGCCATCCCAAGAAACGTCAACACTTCAGTCAGCACCATCAGAACCACATTCACTGTCAGCCCCACATCAATCAGTCTCGTCGGCGTCATCTGCAGAATTAACACCACATTCGTCATCAGCGGCAATACCAGGCTCAGAACAAGTACTAGGTAAAGAATTAGCTTCGAAACTACCGCCACATCAAAAGTCAGCCCCAGAAACCGCTTCACAGCAAGGGACACAACACCATCTTTTGTCACAACTTCGTCCAGAATCATCAGTTC
>KK499794.1:1809118-1866217 GCA_000688715.1 Glossina pallidipes | reverse complement strand
TTCTAAGCTAGCTTCCTATGGAAAGTCAGCATCAGAACCCTCTTCACAGCAAGAGACACAACACCATCTTTTGTCACAACTTCGTCCAGAATCATCAGTTCGTGGAACGCCATTATCCCAACCATCTCAGGAGACGGTACCACGTAAGTCATCTTCATCGGAATCACCTTCAACAACAGCAGCATCTCAATCATCACCATCAATATCAGATTCAGAATCAACATTAGGTAAACAACCATCCCCACAACAACCACTGCGTCAACCATCGTTGTCGGAAGAAGCGTTGCAACCATCACTCCATCAATCAATACCGTTAGGACAAGGATCATTCCAATCTTTTCCGCCGCAAACGCTTTCAGAATCCGCAAATCATCAAGCACAGCCGTCGGAGCCATCCCAGGAAACGTTACCATTTCAATCAACATCATCAGAACCACATTCTTTGTCAGCACCACATCAATCAGTCTCGTCGGCGTTATCTGCAGAATTAACACCACATTCGTCATCAGCGGCAATAGCAGGCTCTGGACAAGTACTAGGTAAAGAATTAGCTTCGAAACTACCGCCACATCAAAAGTCAGCCCCAGAAACCGCTTCACAGCAAGGGACACAACACCATCTTTTGTCACAACTTCGTCCAGAATTATCAGTACGTGAAACGCCATTATCCCAACCATCTCAGGAGACGGTAACACATAAGTCATCTTCGTCGGAATCACCTTCAACAACAGCAGCATCTCAATCATCACCATCAATATCAGATTCAGAATCAACATTAGGTAAACGACCATCCTCACAACAAACGGTGCGGCAACCATTGTTGTCAGAAGCACCATTGGAATCACCAGTCCATCAATCAGCACCGTTAGGACCAGGATCACTCCAATCTTTTCCGTCGCAAACGAACGTACAGTCCACGAAACGTCCAACACAGCTATCAGAGCCATCCCAGGAAACTTCAACACTTCAATCAGCCTCATCAGAATCACATTCACTGTCACCACCACATCAATCAGTCTCGTCGGCATCGTCTGAAGAATTAACACCACATATGTCATCAGCGGGAACACTAGACTCAAAACGAGTATCAGCTAAAGCGCCAATTTCGCAACCACCGCCACATCAAAGGCCACAATCCGAAACAGCATTAGAACAAGGAACGCGAAACCTTCTTCTGTCACAGCCGCCGTCAGGATTATCAATATCTCAAAAGACACTAACCCAACCATCTGACGGGAGGGTACCACTTCAATCATCGTCATCGCAATCACCTTCAAAAACAGGAACATCTCAGTCATCACTGTTAACATCAGATTCGGAATCAACATCGCACCACCAATCAGCACCGTTAGGGCCAGGATCACCACAACCACTTCTGTTGCAAAGTCATTCAGAATCAACAAAACATCAATCACAACTGTCAGAACCATCCTCGGAATCGGTATCATCAAGATCATATTCACAGTTAGCACCACATCAATCGGTATCGTCGGCATCATCTGCAGAAGTAACACCACATCAGTCATCATCGTCAAGTTTAATTTTAGAATCGATATCTGGAACTTCGAAACGATCGCTAAATCGAAAGCCACCGTCAGAAACAGCTTTAGAACAGGACGCACAACCAAAATCACTTCAAACACCATTGCCAGAATCATCTCCAGAACAAGTACACTTATCGAGAGAGCTAGTAACACCGCAGTCAACACCAGATAAAGTATCATCTGCAGAACAATCGCCACTTCAGCCCCGATTGAAAGAAGCAGGATCAGAGTCAATATTACATCAGTCAACGCCATTAGCAACTGCTGCATCACAAGGTTCACTACCTTCACAATCACATCTGGAATCAACAACACAACAAACGTCGTTGTCAGAACCGTCTCAAAAACCGGGAGAACGTCAACCGACATTGACACAACTATTTACAGTATCAGATTCAAAACGAACATCAAAGGGACGAACAATTGCTGCAACAAAACCACTTCCTGAATTAGTAATACCAAAATCAGCAATACCAAAAGTATTTCCAACATTAAGAAATGTATCACCCGCAGATGTGGATCTTACAGAAAGTCAACTGCCATCGTCAAAACAAGTTTCAAAGACAACAACACTTCCGTCTAAAAAGAAGAAAGGAAAGAACTATGAACCAGGTCCTAAACCAAACTTTGGAGATGTGTATAGTTTTGGTTAGTGATAATAAATTAAAAACAAACTTTTGGATATAACATACATTTACACAATTGAAGTATAAATTAAAAAAATTATTTACTATGCGATTTATAAATACAATAATAGTGCAACATTTACATATGAAAGCATATAGGGTGTGGAGTCTTAATTCATGAAATTGCGAAATTGTATAACATTGTTGTGTTTTTGTTTGCTTGTGAATGTTGTAAAAATCATTACAGTTTTTAGCACCGTATCTGTAAAATGAGAAAAAGTTTCGGAAATTTTTTAAAGTATGGACATATTTTCTTTTAAACAGCATTTGCTTCTTATGCCAATTCTTTGGCTGTGTACGATTATTTAAAAACTTAACAGTTCGTGGTTAAATTCCATACGACGTTTAAATAAATAAAGATCCATACTGTACTTCCAATAATTTGCAACCCATAGCCGATCTCTATCTCTTTTTAGTCAAATTTTTACTAGCGCCGCTGTCAGCAACGGTCTGTGGAAGTTTTACTTATCGGGTCTTTAACACTCGACGTTTAATGTTTTATTTAGCACTAAATTTGAAAAACGGAGAACCACTCATGTTTATTTTTACAAATTAAAGCAATTTATAAGACGTATTTTATGAATAATTGTACGGTTCTTAAAAGTATACCAAATTTTGAATCTTGTCGGAGAATATTTTTGTTTTTTGCGAAGGACATAGTAGAAGAACAGCAACTGTTTGTTTTTCAAGATAACTAAACCCGAGCGAAAAAAATAGGAGTCCTTCCTTCACTCATTTTTGATAGGATCGATAGGTCGCAACAACGGCTTCAGAAAATCGCAAGACTACTTATTTGAAAAAGGGAACTATAGTCCACAATCCCAGACCATTTTCTGCTTAGTGGCAAAAGCAATTAAATGCTTTAGTGTTAGAGATCTGGTGGATTATAAGCGATATTATCTTGGTTTTTTTTTGTTTCTTTATATGAAGAATAAAGCACTATTTTCTATGTCGACACAAGACTAAGGCAATTGAAGGCGCATGTCATGGATATAACCGCATTATTATGGAAAGTATCCTCTCCGTTCATTGAATACAAAAGTTGCGCTATCGAAATAATCAAATCGTTGTGGTAATAATTTCGGTCAATTGACGGTTTGATATATTTAATGTCCATATTGTGGAAATAACGATCTCGTTATAGAAAAAATCCGTATTGACTAATCGGTTGACCAGTCAATTGTCATTGTTACAAAAATAACCGATGCGTTATGGAAGTAGTGCTTTGGAGATCGATTTTAGCTATACAATATGAAGAATGCAAAATTGCATTGTGTGCATTACAAAAAGTTTGTTTCGAAAAACTTAAAAAACGTGAGTCAAGCATGTTAAATTAATTATGATCACTCCAAATGATATTAAGTTTATCAAATATTTGCCATGAACAGAAATACACCATGGCTCTACTATGACGATGTACAGGAATCCATTTTCGGTCAAGTGAAAGGTAATATGCATAGATGAAGCTCAATAACAGACAAATTATGATTTTGAATTAACTCATCATATGTCTCTTCTAAGTAGAATTGTAATGTTGGCTAAAAAATGTCATCCGAATCAACAATTCGATCTGAGATTTATTCAAAAAATATAATAAAATGTTTTCGAATTCTCGGGAATCGTGAAATTTTTGATCTTAAACGTTTTTTACAATTTTGATTTCTACATCGTCTTTCATTGGAAATCAATCGTGTTAATTAGACGAAGGCCAGTTGTTGTTTAAATTCCTTTCCTGCATATTTGTTAATTAATCGATATGCCTGTGTATCCGCCTGCTTAACTAAGTATAAAATTATTTTCAAATATCTCGAGTAAACAAAATATAATTCTTTCTCATTTTTTTTCCCAACTACGCAGTTTTGGAATTTAAAGGTGTAATTAGGTTTATCTAAACTAAATGCTTAGATGTTCGATAGGTGATATTAGAATGCTATAAAGTCGATATTTATGATAGGCTCTGTGATTCAAACGACTAAGGTGAGTGATTTGCATAATAGCCCACTCCTATACTTAACCGGGTTTCACTAGATAGTTAGACATTTCGTAATTTTTCACAGAAAACGCTGACCTTACATGGAGACCTCGATTTCAAAAGACATTTAATTATACTCCACATCACTTATGGTATGGTATATTAAGTTTCTACGGACGTACGTAACATTCAAAAGGGCTTAAGATAGACCCACTTTTTATTATACCGATCGATTCAGAATCATTTTTTGAATGTATTTTTATTTTCAACTTACAGGTCGCAATTTTTGAGATATGTTGATGAAATTTGTACACTGACGCCTTTTGACGCAATGAAATGGTTCGGATTAGTCCAGTCTTTCGACCACTCACGAAAGCTTACAACTCTCAAAGTAATCGCTGAGTAATAGTGCACCGATCGGCTAAGTTCGTGTGAAAAATTCAATCGCGTGGGGAAAATTTTTTACCGTCTCACACAATCGTTCTCGAATTTGGCAAAAAAAAAAACCGACGGGGCTTTAATGAAAATGCCATTGCATGAAAATGATGCGTAATTTTTAGTATATTATTTTCAAAACGAGTAAACAACTGTAATAGGCTAAGTGGTCTAAAGTATCCAATAGTCGGGCTTGTTCGGCTATAATGTTATTACCTGTTTTTTATGGGAAAAACTTATTACATATTGATAAAATCCATTGACTTTAATGACAGGATTTGTTTAGAAGTTCATGGAAATAAAAAACCGTAATAAATTCATAATTCAATTACTTTTAAACGCTTGAAATGAATTACCACTTTTCAAAAAATTTAAGCACAACCAAAAGATTTGACACATTGAACGCTTTAAATAATGCTTTGGTGTATATAAAAGGGTCGGACTAATAAATATCTTTTTACAAACACCTCAAAGAGAACGATGACAGCAAGGTATTTCCAAGTGTTAGTAGCTGGTGCGGCGGCTGTAATTTTTCTTTTGCCTATACATAATTGTGTACCTGGTATGATTTTATATTAATTGGATTATTTATAAAAAACTTATATTTGTCTATTTACATATCAATAATATACGCAACCGTCATCGCCAGTATCGCAGCACTATGCAACAATGGACGACGAGTACGCAGCGCCGTCAGCCCCAATAGTAGCATCAGTGGAATATTATGCAGACCCGAACCAATATTATGCGCAGGTGGCAGCACAGACGTTAGCGTCGACTGACTACTATACACCGGTTGGTCAATACTATTCACAGCCAGTTCAGTCTTATGTTTCACTTTTACCGTTATCGTCATATTATTATCCCCAATCACCACCTTACGTGGAAGTACAGCCAACAATCCCTCCAGGCCAATACTATCCAGAACTATCAGCACAACCACCAGTTCAATACTATCCGCCACTGTCTCCGTACTATGCAACACCGCCGCCTGAAACGATTAAAGTTGTTAACATATTTGCGTAGGCAGAAAATTAATTTTTTGATTTCCATAAAGATCCAGTCTGTATAAGAATGGATCTAAAAGAATTGTACATAGCATTGTACGGAATGGGCAGGCTTATATATATTTCGTCTTAGAAAATTTTTTTCTGCTTCGAGAGCGAAGAAAATGCTTATTAAAGTCTGTTTCGTTGACTTTTAACGACAATGTTTGTTTTGTAATGAGATAAGATAGGATGCGAAGGGATGGTCGTATGTAGCATTCGTCATATAAAAGAATTGAAATAATAGTAAATGCATGCTTTATTAATTTTTAAATGCTTATCATGAATCAAGATTTTTTTATAGACGTCAAGCAAACGTCTTGATTAATTAATGCCACGTTTATACCCTACTTGTAGGTAGTACAGAGGTATAACGTCTAGAAAGGCTTAAGACAGACTAAGGTTAACAATTTTTCTGTAATAGTAATTTGATATACAATTTAATTGCATCAAATTTGAACCAGATGGACCTGTTTTTTGCGCGCCATCTCGTGAGCAGTAAGCCATTTAGCAAAAAGGTTTATTTAGCTTAAAAAGGTTAATAGTAGCTTAAAAATTAATGGGTGCGAATTTGGACTACGTAGGTCTATGTTTTAGACTCCGCCATAGGTACGGGTTTTCATGAAAAGCATGTTCCTTTATGCCGGCAAAGTCTCACATTTTGCTTTGATGGTAGAAGCAATTGAAAAATAATGAACTCTTTCATAAGTAAATTTAGATAATGTTAGTTCACGCTTTAAGCATCCTCCAATATGAGAACTTTCATGGAAAGTATGCCATGACACAAAAATAACGTATACCTTTCGGTCTATTATCACAATAATGAATGAATTAGGCGAAGTGGTGTTGGTTATCTGAATGTCTACCCTGTCCGAGTGTAATGTTCTTACTAGTTTATGTAAAGGTTATTAAATACCTTCTCAGAAATAGCTAAAAGCAAACAGAGTAACAAGGTACCTTTTGGCTATTAATAATTTGGTAGTGGTTATGATTTTGTAGTAATTGGATTAGTTACAAAAAAAATCTGCTTACATGGCTACACTATACACCACTCTGCTATTCCCAATTGAGTCCACCATTAGTATACTGCTACGTCAACACTATAAATTCAGTCACTCGTATCACCGCTAGCGCTACGAACCATTTTCACCGTCAGTACCGCCACCAGTATTGTACTATAATCACTAATTTGATCATCAGCTCCAAATTCACAAATTAGTGCTGACCACTAGCGAGTCAAAACGTCACATGACGTTTGCTGTGTGGTTATCTACATATTTTATTAAAAAATATACTCTTTAAGGTAAAGAAAATTGGTTTCATTGATTATAATGATAACGGCAACCGACCGTAGACTATTCAATTAGAACGCATACTGTTAAAAACATAAATTTGCAATTTAACTATTTTTAAAAGCTTTATGACATTTAATTAAACAGCACCAAGTGATCGGACACAATAAACGATCCAAATAATTCTACAAGGTATGTAGAAGCCAGATTTTTAAATCTCTTTCCGGAATTGCGTTCAAGAAAATAATGGCAGCAAACGATTGCCGTCGATGAGTTAATTTCGATTTTCGTTCGTTGTCTGTAAGCCTTAAAACTATTGTTTTACCATATGGACAATGAGATGGTATTTGTACCCCATTACAAATCCGAGTCGCAATCGGACTTTGAATGTGGTGGCTTTATTGGCTTAAATAAAGCTACAATTAAAACACTTGAATTCGATGTTTACGTGCGAATATATCGGAAGACTGCAAGCACTAGATTGCAACAACAATCGTTGCGGCATCGTTGAAAGATGATGGAACTAATATTTCTTTGCAATCCGCTACCATATCGCCAGCAAGTGGTATTATTTGGATAAATGGAATTGTATTGAATACAACCTAGTATTGTTCAGGTATTAATAGCACACATTTTCATTTTCTTTATTATTACTATTATTATTATTATTATTATTATTATTATAATTTTAGATTAATGAAATAAATTCTTAGACTAAAAAAAAAAGAAGACATTGAGCACTAGCAACGCAGGCTATCGGCTCTAATTTATAGAAGGACATTAGATATTGAGTCTAGTAGTTTTAATAAAGTTATATATTCTGTTCTATAGCTGATTGTAGAATGTTCATAGGGTTAATCGCTCCAAATGCAATACTTCTGGCCAAGGAAAAGTTAAGGCAGTCACAGAGAAAGTGCTTTATAGTGAGGATTTGTCCACAATTGCAGATTGGGGAGGAAGACTTCTTCAAGATCCATGGGTGAGTTGCAATTGTTTGGCCAAAACGAATTCTTGAAAATGTTTGGATCTTGATTTTCTTAACATTTGTTGGATATAAATGTGGAATTAATTGAGTGTTAATAGAAGAGTAGTGCTGATGATGGCATTGTAGATTTTCTTCTCTTTAACTTTTCTTCCAATGTATCTTTGCAGATCCAACTTTTCCATGACATCATCCCTAATTAGAGTCACAGAAGCAGCATATTTCGCCGCTCGATCAGCTTGCTCTTTTCCCAATAAACCGATATGACTTGGTACCTAAAGTATTTTAATTTTATCGCCGAATGTTGTAATGATATTCTTTAATTTGTTGATTGTGCTCCATCTCGAAGTCGAAGGATTCCGTATAGCTTTTAATACAGATAAAGTAGCAGTAACAATGGTTGTTTTAACTTTGTCTTTATGGGAAAGGTTCGCAGCGTGAAGGATAGCTCTGGTTTCGATTGTGAAAGTTGAAGTACTTTCGTGAAATATGTGAATGAGAAGAACCTGTCCTGAAGCATCTACAACGGCACACGTAGGTGGCAGACCGAAGGATTTTGAGCCATCTGTGTATAAAAAATTCCAACCTTTACTCTCCAGTACTTGGGTTTTTTCAGCAATTATATTCCTGAAGACGTAATATGGAGTGTCTTCTTTCTTCTGCATAGACAGTGAAATGTCAACAGAGTAGTCTTTCAAAATCCATGGAGGATAATTTTTAAGGGAATGTTTAATTCGTTTGCGACGTACGAACAATAGTCAATTGCAGATGGTGACTTTCGAATTTTCTTGGCAATGATAATTTTTCTCACATCTTCACCGAGAATAGATTTGTTTGGCTTAAGAAGCTTGGGAACTATTTTAGCTTTTAACTCATGAAGTCTATTTTGCAAAGCTGGGAGACCAGTTTCATTTATAATATTAATTATGGGTGTCGTCCGAAAAGCATAGCCACTTGCTCTAAGGGCTTGGTGATAGACCGGTTTACGGAGGTTGATGTTAGGTATTCAGCTATTGCTGTGAAGAAAGAGGGGATCCTTGTGGAATGCCATTCATTAGTGGGAAAGAATCAGAAGGATGATTGTTAACTCGTAGCTTTAAACCCTCGATGCGACCTGAACGATTTCATACAGTTGAAGAATTTGGGTGCAACATTCCATGATTTCATGAGTCTTAAAATAACATGAAGACCAACTTTGTCAAATGCTTTTTCGAAATCAATTGATAGAATTGTTACATGATTCCGTTCAGAAATTGCTTTGGTTGGAAAATAATCAATATGCAAGAGAGTGTCGGTGCATCCTCTACTCCGCTTGAAACCAACTTGTTGTTTTGTAATCAGGTTCTTCGACTCAAGAAATCACGATAACCTAGATGACGTAATCTTTTCCAATACTTTTGAGAGGCAAGATAAATGAGAGATTGGGCGATAGTCCGATGCGATGGAGACATTTTTAGACTTTGAAATTCGAATAACTGCTGTAGGGCCACTAATTTCTTTTTACTTGAATTAGACAGAGAATTGATCATTTGATATGAGATGCGATCTAGACCAGGTATGCTCCCCTTCGATTTGGAGAGACAACTTTCAAATTCTAAGGTAGACATACAATTTTCCAGGAACATGACACATCGGTCAATAGAATTTGAAAGAGAAACTGGAGTCCTTTTATTTTCGATGAAAGCACTGGAGAAGTTGCTGTCAGAGAAGTATTCGCGTCACACTTTCCCAAAATAATCTCAAGAAATCTCATCTGCGTCAGTTAAAGTTCCATTGGGAATGCAGATGGCAGAAATTTCGTTCGAAGTTGAAGTCCCGCTGAGTTTGTTGATTTTGTTCCAGACAACTTTCATTGATGTGTGTCTGTAAATTCTTTTCGAAAAAAGTTGATAACTGAGTGTTTTGATTTTCGTAGCTCTTTCCTGAATAGAGGCATTGGCCTTTTTATATAATAACAAATGATCATGATCAGGACATCTTTTAAAGCGGTACCGTAGATCTATTTTCTTTTTCATCAAAAGCGAGAGCGTGTTGTTCCACCAAGGAAGCCTAGCTTGGGGAATAAATTATAAAGCTCTTGCTGAGAAAACGATTACGAAGGTGGGATATAGAGCGAAAGCAGTGTAAATTTTATGTTTACGATTATTTGTAACGCTATGGCTTGGGCTTCAATTAATGCGTTTGTGAAGTATATTTAATTTTATAAGAACATTAACTCCTTTTTTGGAATATGAATTTTGATCAGCATTCGTGAAGTATTCAGTATATGATTTGAGTGGAATAGGTTTAAAAGAACTTCTACAATGGGTCACTTGAAGGGATATAAAGGTTGGATTAAAATCACTTATGAGTGTACGGAGTTCATCAAAATTCTTAATAGCTCGCTTAATCTTCCACTGTAGAATTTTAAACCCTTAATTTAATGGTAGTGACATGGAAACGGGGTGGTAGGTGGGTTATCTTGACATGTCAGCGTCTCCGCCGAAAATGTCGCTTTAAGAATTTTGCGTCAATAATTTGTTCTTACCAGCAGAATAATCTATATTTAGGTGGTTGCATACATTTGAAGTGCAACGAGTGGGCGCACAAGAATAGTTTGAAATTGAAGATTGATTAAGGAAATTGGATTCATCACAACTTGTAATTTGTTGCTTTAATTTTTTCAACATTACCTTTGGCGGGGTATGGACCTGGTTTCGCAATATAAAATTTGGCTGATGGTAGAACAGGTTTTTCATTGGTAGGAGTTGGTGTTAAAGGCTTATTAAGCTTGATTATGCTTGCTTTTGTTAATTCTTTGGGTTTCAGATGGATTTATTTCTCGGTACTTTCGACGCGCTTTGCCCATGCCACAGTAATTTTCTGTTTTGATTTTTAGAATTTCACGCATTTTTATAAAACGTGGGCATTGTTTGTCTAACGCCGAATGTTAGTCATTGCAATTTACGCAGAAACTACACGTACAGCTTTCAGCATGTGGAGGAAGATCACAGTTAGCACAAGATGGAACACTGTTGCATCTTTTTGCCGTATGACCCTGGCGTTGGCAGTTTTTGCATCTCATGGAATTTCGAATATAGAGTTCCACTTTACATTTATACCAAGCAGTTTCCGGTAACCGATAGCGATCAAAGGTCATAATAATCCTTCCTGTAGGAAAACGAGTTTTTCCGTTGTCGTTTAATTTAATGAATTTATAGATTTCAGTCATCCTTTGATTGCCCATTTCGCGAACTATATCATCTTCCAGGGCATAAATCACGCCTCTAACTGAGTTCAGTTTGTCATGTAGTTTAACGGAAGTTGCACATAAATTAGCTAACGATTTCGACTTTGAGGTTTTCGGTTGCGCGCGGATTCCCAGTGAGGACATCGCGCAGAATCGAGATAGAGTCTATATGTGTTGTAATGTCATCTACGGCTTTTTTTATAGGGAAGGGACTGGTTTGATGTGAAATTGTTGTGTTAGCATCAGTTGAAGAAATAACAACATATTTTTGGTCAATAGGAGTGATGTTACTGATTGGCAACACCGGAAAGACCGAATTTTGAATTTTTTTTCTCTGCGGGGATTTGTCCGCTAATAAATGACATCTATTTGAGTTTTTATCTGGCGGTCCCGCGGCCGTAATGCCTTATTGTTGTCTATTATTTAGAAATTTGGGAAAAAACCACTCACTGGAAAAAAATTGGGAACTACTAATGGAAAATGTCAATTGTTTTCAATTTTTTTATTTTCGTTTTTATTTTTCTTTTTTTGTTTTTTTGCTATTATATATAGAGGAAACAAAAGCACATACGGTGTCCGTGATAACCAATTTTAGCAAAAACACTGAAAAGACACGAGCTAAATACACAAAAACGCCGAAACAATCAAAAAATCGCAGACAGAAAGAAAACACGCACTATTCAGAACACGTGTCGTCACTTTTTTGGATTTTCATTTTAAATGTATTTATTCTTCTCGAATTCTTAATAAAACGCACTTAATTAATGATATCGACCACATAATTTCCAAAACCAGTGGGCGCAGAGACTTTGAAGAACTGGTGTTTACTGAAAACTATCGGTAGGTAAGTCCTCGCCACTTGTTCTAAAAAAACATAGAAAACACATGCTTTAGTGCAAAACATAATAGATAAGCTACTAAAAAGCATAAACTTAAAAAAAAAACAAACACCCGCTAGGACTAAAACACATCACAACCAATCGCATGCTTTTTTTTAAGAGTTTCTAAACCACGGCTGGAGATTGTAAGAAGCTTATTGTAGTAACAATAGAAATTAGTAACCGACGAAGCGAAATATAAGCAACGAAGGAAGCTTTACTTTTTTTTCTGTCATTTTTGTTCTTGTAGACTTATTATAGAAACTGTTTGAAAATTTCACGACTTTATTGCTTTTCTTTTTTTTCGGTTATTCTTCAGTTTCTTTGAGCGAGTACAATTATGATTGCTTTTGGATCAGCTTTTTCGCTGCCTTCTATGTCGTAGTTTGTTTTAGGCAAATGCAAAATTCGCGAGTTTTGGGGCGAATACAATGTAATCGTGCGACCGACTGACTAAGTAAACAAAGTAAGTATGCTACTGTTCGACATTTAATATTTTCACTTTTACCCCCAGCTTTAACTCTTCTTTTAATAAGCAGAATGGTAGAAAATGGAACCGGAACTGGACGAACTATTATTACATATGGAGGAGCTTAAGTAGATTTACCAATTAATATCGGGTAAAATGTGAGCCAAAGAACCACGTCAAAGACCAAAAAACCACGTCAAAGACAAGGTGATATCAACAGCTTTTTTCGATTATCGTAGAAAGTTAATTTAAAAAGAAAGCAAATCGATCTGAAGATGGATTTTCGATTAATGGCTACTTCTCTAATATAAGGTGTATTCATTTTATGCAAACACGCCCCTCTCTCGGCTTTCCGGGTTCTCTGAAGACAAAACAAAATTGGGATATTTCATACCCATCGCTACTCATACACCAAGTAATAACAGTTCGAGATAAATCTTGGATTGGTAACTGACATACCTTACCCTTACGTACTGATTAAGAATGTCAACATATCTTCCATTCAATATAGACTCGCCAATAAATTAATCAGAATAATGCTATAAATACGCAAACGATTACAATTTGAAGCTGTGTTGCCGAACTGTAGCGCGTAGCTTTGACGCTATATCTCGTAATAGTTGGGTGGCAAAATATAGTATTGAGCTGATAGTGTCTGGCGTTGATCTAACGCTGGTGGTGACAGTAGTAGAAAACGCTAATTTTTTTTAATAACGTCAGTAATGCATTATATTGACGGGGTGATGAATGGTAACGACGTCGTGGTATTTAATAAATAGACGTACGTGGTCCAAAGTCCGCAAGGTTGATTTCTATGTCAATTTACTATTATGCACTAAATTTGAACTCGAAATATTGGACATTATATCTTTTTACGATTTTAAGATTCAGTTTTCGTAGGAACGGTTAAATGAGAGAGGATTCAAAAAATCTCTCCAGTCGTACAAAATTTTTCCTACCAATTTAGAATGTCTATCCTGTGACCTGCAGTTTGAACACAAATGTACACGGGCAGAGAAGTGGACAGACGGACACTCACGCTCTGAACCATTTTCTGAAGCGATCGGTGCAAAGAAAGTAGATCGGGTGCTCCGCACAAACGTACCCGCGATATACCTTATGCCACAAGCGGTGTAGAGTATAAAGGGAAATTGCGTGCGCAGTGAAAGGTCTGAAACAATACCACAGTCAAATGTCTAAAGTGATGTAAGTAGTGATGCAAAAAATGAAGCCAAAGCAAGTCAAAAATCATCAAAGTCATATGTTGATTATTTTCTTCGATTATCGTGAGGTGGTTCATAAGGGGTTCCTTTCAAAGCGTCAAACAGTTAATAATGAATATTGCTTAAGCCTCTGATTGCTTTAGATAATAATTACAAAAGCTGATCAAAATTTATAAACTAAAAGACCGGATGACATCAAACTTCCTTCGAATATAAACGTAAAAAAAAATCACATTCAACGCATGCGTATCTTTAAAATGAAATTTCTTTCATTTTTTGGACACAATAGTATTTAGGAATATTATGCAATAAAATTTTAAGGGGTGATTTAAGTAATACGATACGATATCGGTAGGCATAAGAAGAGTAGCCTCTAAGCCATTAGATTTTATATTTATTATGTCAGGTAAGATTGTTATATAATTAAAAGCCACCCACACTCTATATATTGATGAATTAATTAGTGCCTATGTACCTGCGAAAAAGCCATTTATCGGAGATAGCTGGACTTATAACTCAGCATTGATTCAATGTGTATCGATTTGAAACAACGTTTTAACTCATTACATATGAACTGAATCTTAAGTTGATTAAGCAACAATATCGTACGTAATTTTGCTTATAAGCCATCAGATGATATCAAATGTCACTAATATGTTACGTATTTGATGTACGTCAGCATGTATATAAATATGTATAGGATTAACGACATATAGCCCTCAAGGATGTTGTAGGCACTTATGTAAAGCTTTTCTTTTGCCCCCGTACCGCCTCAAGTAATTTTCTTACAAGATTGTTAAGTTTACCAACATACTTATGCATAATGTTACCTTTCGACCTTAAGTGAACTATAACAACACAATATTTTAATAAAAGCATATTTGTAGGCTGTTGATGCCATACACACAGGGAGAAGCACGACGACTTGTGTCAAGAGTTAATGAACATGATTACTTTAACAGGACATAATAATCTAGAAGACATTAATGAAAGTTACTCATGATTTTTATGTTGCTTATTAAGGCTTTCACCTGCAAAACTTTTTCGAAATCATTGAATATTGTGAAAGATTTGGGATTAAAAAGAGTTGAAATTTTTGTGACCCGGTTTTATAAATATTGTAGCAAGATTTTTTTGCTCAATTTCTTGTCTTTTTTACAAATTTTTTAACTCTATGCCCTTAATGGTTTACTGAGTTTGTGCGTATGTATGCAGCAGCTAGATGGATTTAGGAGAGACCCACCTTCTATGATGCGGATCGCTTTAGAATCATTTTCTGAATCGATTTAAGCTCGTTTGTTCGTCTGATATTGTCCACGTAATACTTTTTCGAACCTAGAGGTCGCAAATGTTTGAAATATTTTGACGAAATTTGATACACCGATATGCTTTCGCGCAAGGATTACCCATATTGAAAACGGTTCGGATAGGGCTACTTTGTTGGTCATTGTCTATACAGGGTATTATTTTAAAAAGTTGTTATATGAAAAAAATTGACCTTTTATGTTGTGAAAAGATCCAAATTTCATTACTCTATTATGAAAATTGGTCCAAATGGGTCCCGGATTGGGACGGCGCAGATCTATTTGTGGCTTCGAAACCACTTAAGAAAACCCCGACTCTCCACAAAATAAGCTCTTCTCTAGTTCTCAGTATTTTATGTTGAAAATTGGTCCGTAAGAGTAATTTGATATAAAAAATGACTCTACCAATATTGAACCACATACACCTATTTCCCATGAGAAGCGAACCTTTATGCAGCGAATATGACATGGAAATTGATCGCGGCTAATTTGGATTACACGCGTCTGCTTTTTACGCCCTACATTGTATAATGATTCTTATGAAAAGTAAGCCTTTAGTTGGTCTTATTTGTAGTTTTTTATATAATATATTGTTACAAATTTTCGTTAATCTCGATACGGTCCGTATCACTAGATCGTGGATATTATTTTCAAGAGAATTTCAGAATTCTTTTAATTCCAAGTTTCTTTATTTACAATCTATTCGAGGATTATTTACATTTTACTTTGGCAATACTCTCGATTTTTCAACTCTAGTATTCTTTTTTGACTCAAATGTTCTCGTACGACTAACTGCCTTTCGCAAACAGTCTACTTATATACATTTTTACGAGCATGTTACTATTACCTAACTTCATGTCTTCATTTTTAATTCGTTAACCTGCTTTTCTTCTAATCGTTTTCCTCGCCCGGTAGCTGTATGACGCGCCGCGCATGTGCACCTGTGTTTTTCCCTGTCTGTTTTTCTGCTAATCTTTTTGGGAAAAAACAATTAGCATTAAGTGGATTTGGGATTTTCGTAATAATATAATAAAATGTCCAGCCAATATTTCTTTCATGAAACGCATATCTTTACGTGAAAATAATGTGCAGCTTTTTATGTATTGCCATGAAAAATAATTAATAATTAGCCGAACTGATGTAACGTACTTCATAGCGGGCCACTTTCGATTATATATTATAAAAATTTTAGTGGATTTATATTATATATATATATATGTATATATATATATATATATATAAAATTGAACGAGATGGTACATTCTTTGCTAAGCTTCAGCTATCGCTCGGTTAGCACAACTTTTAAGATATTTGCAATTTTGCAATCGTTGATTGGCCGACGAATCCAAACGTACAGTCCTCTTATCGATGTCTTCTCCGAAGCGCTCTTATCATTTATGAACTTGTGTGTATGATAAAGCGTCGTCAACGAGGGTTTCTTTTAACATTCCAATCACCGCAAGGAACTTTGTAGGAACGGTGACGGCTAGGACGAGTTATATGAAGAGAAAAAGGAAGGGGGAAGAGGAAATTTAACTTTAATTTTATCTTTCACATAAAATTTTGAATAAATTCCCTGGTTGCAATTTCTCGCTTTAGAACTCCTTGAGTGTGATCTTGGAGCTCGGAAGTCTTGTCGTACACGTTGGATTATAAATAAAAGTATAGAGAAGTTTCTTAAGTTTTGAAGACATCATTTTTGTGGGTGAGAAATGAAACTGAAACACATTTGGTAGGCTTCAGTTTTCTGAATTTATAAGATGGAGATTAGGTAGACGAGACAGGCGGAAGAATATATAGATACAATAAATCGTGATTAAAATCTGACTGACTTTGCATGTGTAGACTTGGAATCGAGAAACGAAACGTAGTAGTGTGTTGTTTGATTGATTTTGTACAAAACTATTATTTCAATGCAAACGCAAATAAACCCTACTTCATCATCATTTTTCCCTTCAGATCGTATAGATATTCATTCACTGTGTGCATATCTAATAAATCACATTCTCAACAGTCTTTTTTATTTACATTGTGGGGTTGAAAGCCTTAGTATTACATATTGTAATGCAGGATAATTATCATTATCTTGTTTAACCCAAAAGATTTATGGTAAATAAGTATTAGGTTGCAGATTAAGGTTTATCAACGAGATAATTGCGTTTGGCTTGTCTATCATGGAATTTTAAAAATTTAATGTTATTGCAAATCACGTTGCATCTAAGGAAACTTTGTTAGTGTATTTAATATTATGCGATAAATGAAGAAGATGCCAGCACTGAATATATGTAGAAATGTGAAATTTCTTGAGAACTAAAAAGTCTATCAACAGCTATGGAGGAGAGCAAGAGTATGTTTCGAAGTGGGAGGAATCTTGGCGATGTCCATTGAGCTAATATTAAACATAACATTTTCCGAATCGAAAGGTACCTTTTGACTGAATCTCGACAGTGGGCTTCATAACTATGTAAGCTTGCCGTAGTGGACAGATAGCAGCCTCAATCTAAAGAGTGTCTTGTTGCAAATGGCTTTGTCTAACGTCCGGCGCACATGCAATCAAAAGGTTTCAAGTATATCATCGCAACTCTGCTCGTGTTGGTTGTTCTCGAAATTTTTTTCCGCAAAAAATATGTGTAAATTCAATTTAATAAGTGCAGTGTCTGGTTGAGCTGTTTTTTCTATAGTAACTTAATTGTATTATATATATTTTATTGCAAATTTGTTCGGATGTGATTTACTAAGTGGAATTAAACTTTATAATAACAAAAGTGATTCCGAGGGCTTTGCAGTAACAAAATTGCAGGATCAGCGGTTTTATAAATTGTTTTCTATTTCGGAAGCTCTCGTGGTGTGGTAAAGTTTTAAGCTGTAGGATACCTTGGTGATCATGTTTTGTTCTCATCCCAATTGTAAAACATAACATCCAGATGGGACATATTTGGTCTGCCAAATCCTATGACCTCGTTATGCATCACAAATGTGCTGATATCCATGGTCGCATCTTTGACATTATATGCGACAAAAGCAAGGGTTTTCTCTTATTTATCAATTAAAAAATATCGGATCTAAATATGAATAGGTTCGCTAGACTTAGAATTAATTCTTGTAGTCCCAGAGAAATCGTGTCATTTAAAATACTTGTCCCGGCATTTCTTTACTTGCGTATCTTCGATAGGAAACTTTGGGCTGACGGAGTATTTATTAACAACTTTGTACCTCGTCGACATGCCAGAAATGCGAATAATATTGCTTCTAGGAAGGTGGATAATTCTGCTTCAAAAAACTACTTAAATCCTTGTCCTTCGGTATCAGAATGTCCGTGGGCTTAATACTGAGTTTAAGTTCGTATGCCTCGGTTTTCATAATCTTAAATACTAGGTTATTGCATTTACAGAAACTTTGTTGAAGCCAAGTGTAATTATGTTAGATTTTGTGGTGCATTATCTGAGAATTCTTACGATTTTGATTATGATGACATCGAAGGGGGTCTGCCTGCTATTTATTCGATTCTCTATTCCGCTATATATGACTCCGTTCCTGTTAAACCCTCACTTACTAACGAATGCGCGCCAGCTTGGGATTAGTACGCAATAAAAGGAACAGACTTTTCAAAAAACATAAAAAAAACGGGGTCACTTGTCGATTTGGACAATTATTCTACATGTTTAATACTTGAAGTAAGCGTGATTGCAATGCTTACATCAACAAGATGAATGAATTGGTTCGGCATCCGAAATGCTTCTTTAAATTTGTTAATTCAAAGCGTAAAGTATTTTTCCTAATGTTACCTTTTCTAACATAGAAGTCTTCAATGCATCAGCCGCTTTAAAAACGTCATGCCGGCCGGGTGCGTCTTGTATCTTACGGCCTTGTGTTAATGTTCTTCATTTTCCCTTAACAGTTCTTCATATTCCTTTTAACTCTTGTCTTAGGAAAGGTTACTTTTCTAAGTTGTGGAAAAAATCCCATTTAATTCTCGTTCATAAAAATGGTGTCAAAAATAACGTACAAAATTATAGAGGGATTGCTAAACTGGCCGCTCTTTTCAAATTAGTCGATCATGAATTGCTTGTACATAAGTTGTATCGCATTGGCTTCTCTGCTAATTTAGTTGCGTGGTTTTGGTCATATCTGACTGGTGGTAGAAGTTAAATCTGTTATTCCGGAGGGCAACCATTTGGGCTCTTTACTTTTTAATCTATTCATCAATGATCTATCGTCTTGTTTAGAATCTTCAAAAGTGCTTATGCACGCTGATGATGTCAAGTTATTTTACTCATTTAATATCCTAGAGGATGCTAAGCGTTTGCGTTCAGATTTAGGGCAGTTTTAGCAGACAGGTGATAAACAGTATGGCACTTAACTTGAAGAAATGCAAACAAACCACGTTTCGTAGAGCGATGCCATTTGCTGTTGACTTTTTTTTTGATATTCATTTTTTGGATTGTGTTTCGAGCTTCACAGAAATGGTGGTTATACTTGATCCTAAATTGAATTTTAATTTCCAGGTGCATGCCAGTGTTAACAGGGCAAAAGCTTTACTGGGGTTTATTAAACGGTGGCAATTTGAATGTAAAGATGCTTACTTTGGCAAAAGATTATTCACTGTACTTGTTAGGCCGATTTTGGAGAATTCAATTACGATATGGTCCCTGAACTACAGGTGTTATGCGGATTAAATTGATGCGGTGCAAAAAGCTTTCTTAAAATTTCTCTTTCCAATTGCACCTTACGAGAATCGTCTTAAGCTTATACATCATCCAACCTTGGCAAGCGCATGTACTTGGTTGAGTGTCTCGTTTGTAATAAGATTATTACCTGGTGAGTGTTATCCGCCGTTTTTACTGAATGAGTTAGATATTCATGTTCCGGCCAGAGCAAGCCGTAATTATTGGTTTATAAAGCTGTCTGAAAGTGGTACCAACTATGGGGTGAACCACACACTTCAAATTGCTTGGCAACGACTTTTATAATTCCTATGATATAGCGCCGTCGCCATTTCTAAGAGTAAAGAAGGCAATACTAAGTTAAAAGGCCTCACTGTTCCTCCCTGGAATATAATGCTTGGTCTGCAGAAGTATAAAAAAAATACATGTTTCCACAGCACGTCATCATAGAAACGTACGTCGTGTCATAGTAGACCTTTGATTTTGCAGAATTGCTGTTTTGCTTAACACGCGCTCTTGCTTTAATTCGTGCCACACCTTTGTGTTTATTTTGAATGGACTTCTATTTCAAAATGTGTAATGTTCGGGTTCTTCATCCCCGAAAGATAAATATGAATTTCGAAATAAAATATTTTTCGTTGCTGCTTTATTTTCTTCCCTTTGTAAGACTAGCATTTAGGAAGAAATGAGTCTTCCTCGACCAACTAGGGAAGTTTAAGAATTGCAATCGCTTCGCAAGCAATTACTTACATCTATGAATTAGTTCTGAAAGACCATCAGTTAACTATGTTCTATTTAGCACAGACGTCGGAAACTTTCGATGGGATTGAGAGAATCCCTTATATTCTTCGAGGATTTGCAAATCAATAAGTGTTTTTAAGGTGTTTCGTTTAAAAGTTCGTTTTTTATATTCTCTGCCGAATGACGGGATGGAAGGTCTAATACAGTATATTTTTGTTTTTGTTTTTGACCAATTACTGAGGGAATGTCCATTATACGGTGATGAGAATAATGTAAGTCACATAGAAAGGAGTTGGGAAAGAGAGACAGAGGGCAACGGCAGCCTAGGAGATGTATAACCGGCCGGTAATCATACTTAGTGTATGGTTTGTCGAACGATGAAGTGGCAAAAGTAAAATAACACCTGACAAAACATTACAAGTTCTTGTAGATAGATTTGTACTACGAGCAGACTGAGTACAATTCTGTTCCCGAAGGAAAAAAATTGGAATTTTTGCTTTAACCTATTAATAAACTTTAGCATATAAAAAGATAAAAATTTCCACGTACTACTTCTCCACGTAAGTGCTTCTCCATTAACCACACAAAAATGAAAAAGCTCCTTTACACTCATTAAATATTTGTAAACGATATTTATTGTATCGATATTTAATTATTTTTTTGTTGAGTTTTGTTCAGTTTTATTTTCAGATCAACTTGATGGGTATGAAAGATTCAGCCATAGTTGAAAATCATTTTATTTTACTTGTTTTTAAATTCGGGCAAGTGCGCAATTAGCGGTGCATGAAGTTCGTTATTGTGTACTAAGTAACATTTGTCACGAACTTCACATAGCGACTTAATGTGGAGTCAACTTCCGTTGTCATCACAAGCATCTTTATCCTTAACTAATCACCATGTAGAGAATATTTGAAAAGAGTGTAATTAAAAGTGAAAGATATCGGAAGAAAACTTTGCAGATTCAAACTAGATTTCGATTTCAAATTTAAAATATAACTAGAAGTAGTTGATTGTTATATCCATCACCGAGGGACGGGTTTTATATTCATTTTATCAAAACGTATGCAAAAACCAGAAGCAAGCTTTAGAGGCTTCATGATATATATATATAGATGATAAAATATTAAATCGATTTAAGCATATCCGCCTGTCCGTCTCTGCAATGTTTGCTATAAAAATGGCAGTAAAAATTAAATTATTGGTTGCAAATTGGGCAGAAACATTGGAAGTGCTTCAATGCAAGTTGGTATAAGCAATGAGCCAAATTGTTCGCCGGAAACACCTTGAACGGAGAAAATGTCTGTTTTAATAAAGGAAAAACAATTAATTTTTGCTCATTACTCACAAAACACAGCAAGGAATGTACAAAAATTGGATATATACCTCATGGATGATACGATAGTACTTGTATATAAATTGAAAAAATCGGACACGCCTATCCAATATTATCGTATATCAATAATTTATTTTTTTGTCGAAACCATTTTAACGGCCCGAACTAACCTTCAAAAAGCTCATAAAGTGCGTGCATTTTGGACTAAAGTCCGAATGCACCGTCCGTCTATTCGTCTGTTCGACAGCCCGTCTGCCCAACTCCGTGGTAACAATGGTAAAACATTATCAATGGACACGCCTCCAATGCAACATAAAGTGAGAATCATTTTGGTGTCAGTATTTTTTCCTCAGTATTCATAAACTAGAATAGATACGCGCGATCCAAATTTCCACTTTTATTCCACAAATGTAGAAAAGATTACTCACGCCCGCGCAATAACATAAAGTGTAAGAAATTACTTTTCCTTCTCTTTTTAGTTTTTTTGCGAAAATTGGTGATTTGTAGAAGAGAGATTTGGTTACAACCGAATATAATTTTTTTACTGTTAAAAATATATTATAAAGTTTTGCCTTAAAGCTACTATGGCTTGCTCTCTTTCTTAGTTTGCTCTAACTCATGATAAACACTTACTGACAAATATTCGGCGTCGCTGTTTACTTTTCCACTGAAGTTTTGTATCAAACTTAAAAACATAGTAATAAATTTTAACTTTTTTTATTGAAATTACGTGAAATTGAAAAAAATTTGAGAAACGACAGCAAGGGAAAATATATTCTTTGGTTGGAGACGAAAGATTGAGTAACTACTTCTTCTCTCTTTCAGTTAATGAAACTTGAGTCGATTAAAATATGATATATAAATAAATCAAAATTTCCTACAAGACAAGATTGCAAGAGAAAAAGAGTTTAACTATACTTATGAAAATAGTGAGACAATCAATAAATCTCAGCTCATTTAAGGCGAGTACGTTACTTTTCTTAAATCATCTTATGTTGTTACAGGTGAAGCAGCAGCTGAAGTACAATGGAACATTGTTTGAACTTGCAAGATCATCAAACCGAAAAGCAGAGAAAAATACCTAATCACGCTGGAAAGAAAGAAGTATCTCTTATCGAATCCATCAATATTTTTCCTAATTCCAGTCAAATGAAGCCTGAGTTCATTTTACGCCTTTCTCTGAATGTTTTCAATGCGGGCTTTAGCGCAATGAATTTGTTATAAAATTTATGACACTTTCTTGCAGCGGATTAAATGAAAAAATATTTATATCAGTTTGCACATATAACTGCAATTATACGATCAAACGACCTGTAGGAAAGTAGCAGTTGTACGAATACTATATGTGAGCGCGTTATGCGAGGCATCGATGATCGACATCGACATGACCTTGAAGTAGTTCTACCGACATATTGTAAGTATTGCCTAACGACATAAACCGTGAAAATCTCGGGTGTGGAACGAATTTACTTATAACTACTCTTAGTACATTTCTAGAGCAAACTATAAGTGCTGTAATCCGAATTGAACGGCAAAAAGGTTGATCACTTTGCCGAAAAGCTCGTTGATGCAGCGGCAGGATAAGCCGAATAAAGTATTGGCTAGAACGAAACCAAGGGGACACGAGAGCTGATTGGCCACGATTGCTTTCATCAACAATTCAGTTAATATTGCGCTTCTGATAGGACCATTAATCCCAATCGCCTTAACTGTAAAAAGCAAAGGGCAAGGAAAGAGGAAAAATATTACGTTACATTATGTTGCCATTGCACACAGCATAGTTTCAAATATCCAATTGCTGTTTCATTACCACTCTTACTGTCATACCTGAAGATGGCTTCGAGTTGGCATACGTCGTAGATACAGATATTAGATTACCTATTAGAGACTTAAATGAAATCCATTGCTTCAGGCTAGGATGCCCACTTCTGTATTTCCTCATGTCGATGCTCAAGTATGTCGATTCGGTTGCAAACAGTTTCTTTACTGGTTAGTATCTCAACATTTCGCTGTGCACGTTCGGGGGCTTCTAGATAAAACTTGTAATTTCCCGCTCACCAATACGAAGTATATTCTAGTCCCTTCCGAACAGAGTGCGGATGTTGGTTGGAGTGAAGTATCTTTTATAAATATAAGCCTTTGATTGCTTCTTACGACATTTTGAGTAGGTGTTCCGTCCAACCAATGCCAGTCAGTTAAGCTTAAACTTTTTCTTTTCTATCGAAAGTTATACGTGAACGATTAAGGAAAACGTTGCATATTTGAACGGTTGATTTAATCATTTACTGTGGAGTTGTGTCTAAGACAGTCGCAGTTATTTTCTTCTTTTTATATGAACGGAATGTTTTGTGTCCAAATTTTTAAGAGTCTCTTTGCAGTGATTTGGACAGGTACCAAATGTTTGAGTGATCCTATTTACATAAATATAAATATTGTATAAATTTAATGGAATCTCTTATGTCTGATATAACGTAGCGAGACGAAATTTATAAATGAAAAACAAAACATGTTTCCAATGTTTAGTTGCTCATAGAGGTTAAGAAAGTTCAAAGAAGTCAAAAAAAAAAAAAAAATAATAAAATAGAAAAAAAAGTTTAAGAAAAACATATCGAAAGATTTAAACGCTAAAACTTTGAAAGTGAAGGCAACATTCTTTCTTTTGCTTACCAAAGCTGCTTTCTTTATGACTTGTTCTAGTTTTTATAATATTGCAAAAAGCTAAGTACATAAGTATGTATACAGCAAAATGGATTTCACTGTGTGCATATTTTGTTAAATGCTGGAGGAATTTCTTTTCCGTTCTTGAAGTTACCGATGCTGGTGAATGGCTGACTGCTTGGCTTGTTGGCTGTTTGGTTAGTTGAATCGACGGCTTATGCTTACTTATATAGTTGTTGAAAACTTAAGTTGTTGTTGAACAGAAAAGCACAAAAATAAAAGAAAACAACGAAAAAACTTGCGCCAGACAATGCTATCAACGTATAAAGAGTTATACATTTTTATGCAGGCTCACACATACGCCCCAACAGCAAGTACGAATAGAACAAAGACCGTAGGCAAACAATATGTTAGCACGAAGGCAAACAGGCAGATTTGTTAGTGTTATTAGGGCATATCTTTTAGTATTTCAAAGATTGTCGCGTTGTCTCTCCACTAACGAGGCCAATAATATGCTGAGTATTGACAGACCAGGTGTGCAAGTTTGTGCAAAACATTGCCAAACAAAAAAAAAAAAAGGAAATGAAAACAATGCTTGCAAGATTATTATTAAAGTTTTTATTTATTTATTTTTTTTTTTGGCTACGACCCACCCTCAAAAATGTTAAGTGTAGAAAAAGCTCTAATAAGCTTTGGGCGAATCATTGATTCGTTTAACGCCTAAGGAAATGCTTTAATTTCTACTTTAATTTCCGTGCTTTCGTTTATGCGTCCATTGGAGCTCGAAAATATTTATTCAACTGCTTGCTGACAAAAATATTTCGAATTTTTCACACTATTTTCAGTCTTGGACTCAATTTTAAGGAGTTAAATACGAACTTTGGAAACTTATTTTAGTTGATTTTTGCAGGTTAAGTTTTTCAATTTAATTTTTTTTTAAATTCGATGATCCAGAGATAGAAAAAGCAATTACATGGATAAACATACAGATGAACCAGTTCACATACAGACGGTTACAGGTATGGAGATTCCAGGTCGATGGATAAAATATCTAGCCCGGCAAGGAGGAAAATAAATAGCGCTGAGATATATGCGGGCTGTAACAAAAGTAATTCATGAGTGATTACCTTGGTAGCCAATTAGCTTTCTTGGAAAAATATGAGAACGACCGGTTAGACGAACAGACGCTTGGGTGATATTACGTATAGTTAAGGCTTGTTGTTGTGGACGAACTGATGTGAAATGAATGGACGGTTAAGCGAACAGAACATTACACAGAAACGATTTTAAGCGGATCTACATTCAGATGCATGAAGGACTAGATTGAAAGACGGTTAACTGAAGGGAGTCTCAAAGAGGCTGGCTGTTAAACAAGTGAACGTTTAGGTAAACCTTGCATAACATGAATGGGCACTTTTGTAAGATACTTGGTTGATTACATGGAGGAATGAATTAACAGGTGGGCGGTTAAATTGGCAAACATTTAGAGGAAGTTCTATACGGAAGGATATACAGATGTATTAACAATTAGACTAAAAAACTTAGGGAGATATACAGTTAAGCAGATGAACGCTTGGCCAAATGGTCCATAGGATGAATGGCAAGAACTGGATGATTCTTCAGAAAAATGAACAGATGTATGGCCACATATTTAAATGAAATATTAGAGAGATTGACAAAACATTACATGGAGAGAATTTTAGACGAATGGACGACAAGTCGTATCAGCAATTAGAGACAACTAAGCAAAACTAAAGGCGAAATGTTACGAAGACAGTCAGTTACATTAAAGGACGATTGGACGAACACGCGTTTAGAAGCAAGGCTGAGAAACTATATGCCTGAATTCTCCAAGAAGTAAGCAGATGCTTTCTCATGATTTTATAAATCAAATGACAAATCAATTAACATTGATTCTTGGATAGCAGGAACCAAGCTAGCTATTAAAATATAACTTTCGCTCCGAATGTCCTTGACGCATATTTTTAAATGCTATATATACACATGTGAAGTTAGCCCACTTTGTGGCGCTGTCATTTTTACGTAACTATGTGTTCTGCGATGCGGAAAACCATCCATATTTAATTTATTCACTACATAAATGCACGAAAATTCGAACACATGAACATTTATGAAATTTAATTAACATGAAATTTTGATTTTCTTTCGATAATTAAGTTGCTTTACCACTGACAAACTGTTAACATGTGTTTGTTGCAAATTCCTTAGATAAATACACACACGATTGTGTCCTCATATATATGCAAGTATATTTGTATATAGGTATATATGTATTATAATGCATTTAATTGTTTACAAAGGCTTATAAAATGAAGGCATTTATAATATGCAAATATTTGCTCAAATATGTGAACACATCACTGGCGCATAGTTTTCTTCTTCTATACTTAAATAGATTCAATACTAAGTAGGAAAAAATTAAAATGTTAACATTAATTTTAAAGTTAAGATTTTACACTATTTTCGTTCGACTGAAAGTTTAACATTCTTATAGGGAGCGTTCATAAGTTGCAGGTTTTTCTTTATCTTTCTAAGTAAATCATGTCGTGGTCATAGGGAATTTCAGATGAATCCCTGCTACATATTGTTAGATATACCGTATTCGCTATTGTAGTTGCGATAATCGTTGTCTAACGCCTGTTACCTATCTTAAGTGGCAGCAGACCTCAATTTATAATAAAAGGAAACACACAGACAGAGAATTGAGCTAATCAAAAATATATATACTTGTTAAACTCCTTACTCTGTTGCAAACACAAAAAGATATCCAATAATTGTGTGATGGTGTGTATAATATTTACTGCGATAAGCTTTATGTCTGTCGTTAGAATTAAAAATTTCAGTTGTATTCTATGCACTGGGCGCTTTTTTGGCTTTAAACGGACCGCTTTACGCCTGCAATTAATTGCTTTTACACGTACGGTAATATGAATTTTTGTTATTATATATTACTCATACGTTATGATTGTTACATTAACAATAGGTCAAAGAAAAAAGCCTTGGCATTGTCACCATTCAGATGGCGTTTAAGTTTCGTAACTTTAGCAATAGCATAGTGATTATGAGAGACGAGACTCCATAAATAATCAAATAAAAGAAAACTGTAAGCCATTTGTTACTGCGTTGACAGTTTGAAAATGATCCAGAATTAGGAAAAATTCGAAATATTTTGTATCAACACTTCGATTAAAACAATAACGCTTCACGGGTTTGTGGTTAATATGCTTTGTCCAAATCAACAGTGAGCAAATCATTTATTGGGATATTACGACCAATCGTTGACAAACCGATGAAATCCTTTAAAAAATTGGGGAAGAGCGGCACGTGTCTGGCTGTTATGAACATGTTATTTACATTAGGCTGAATACAAGAACAATAACGGTATTACCTCACGTGAATTAACGATGAAAAATCGTACGGCTTGAATATTCACCTGCTAATCGTTGCTGAAACGAAATGAATGCAAACCATTTTTGAAGAGATTGATAACAATCGACGAAAAGCGGATTCATGTATTTGTGAAAAGGTCAATGTCGGATAAATCTGCAAAAAACCGTTGGCGACACTTGGCTTAAGGCAATGCTTTCTGCTGGCCGGGGCCGGGATTTGTCATCTCCTCCTAACTAAACGTCGTCTACTTTCTACCATCAACTACTAAGGCCATTAAAGCGTGTCCAGAATTAATAACTTGGAAAGCGGTCGGGTTTCTTCAGGGGAATACTAGACTAGACTTATTTTTCATGATTAATTGAAAATTGAAAGAACTTGGGTGGAAAATTCTTATATATGTATATGCACAAGACAGATTTCACCGCGTTCGTTTGCCATTTGCTCTCTTTGAAGAACTTCCTTAAGCGTATAAAGAAACGGCAAAGTTCAAAATGAGCCTTTGAAAATTACTTACTTAGTATTTAAATGGAAAAATTTAATGCTCAATCAAAAAGAAAAGACATTTCTTGGGTAATAAAAAAATGTATCGAGAACATTCCCGTATTTCTCTTTGAAATGTTGTTTTCAAGATGTTGTGAAAAATTTGAACGACAAACATGAAAACTATCAGAAATTGTCTTTTGAGGAAACCGGGTCAAACCCTAGAAGCCCGCTGTCATGACATGTCTTTATATTAGAATAAATTTTTAATTAATATCCTCTATTAGCCTGAAACTGCAGGGTTATAAAACTGCCTTTTCATTCGTACTCATACTCTTTGCTGCAGATGGCAGAGGAATCGGCAAGCAATTATGTAGTTCCAATAGTTCAAATATATAATTCAGTAACTGAATTTATAATTTCCATTAAAAACGTCATCCCAAACCTTTAGTGTCGTGGCATAAATATTGAGAGGTTTCGAGTAGATCTCAGTTTCTTATTTACTCAACCGCATTCCTAATCAAGCTAGGCGTAAGGACACCTATTAGGATACCAGAAGAGCTAAAAATAAACAGGTGAGACTTTAGGATGAAAATGTTCTAAATGTAGTTCATTTGACACAGGAGGTAATTTTTCAGTCCTTTCAGTCCAGTGCGGAAAAGTTCGTACTTGTACGCCAACAACTTCCTTCGGACAATCCATGTTTTTCCACGTTCCCGGCTTCTATGGTTTTGTCCACGAATTTGAATGGAAACTTAATAGTCGTTCCGTAGTTTCTAAAATCGTTGCACTATTACTATAAACTGCCGAGAGTGATGGAATTGATTACTATGCGCTAATTTAAATTGATTTAAATTGATTTCTGCCCACCAAGTCAATGTCAGGTCTTGAAAGGACCATCCTTGCCGGCAAAGTGCTACATTGCCTCATTCATTACCGCCATTCCTACCGGAATAAAAGGCTAAGGTAAATTATCCGTGTTCTCCGCTGATTACACCTTTAATGGGTACGCAATTGCTACGCATTTGCATTACACTTTTTGAAATTCGCACACGCGCCACAATAACGCAAAAACATTGGCTAAAACATTTACACTGGATTTTCTCTTATTCTGTATGCCTAATAAGCGCTTATTTCGAATCTTCCGATTAATGAGCCCTATAAAAAAAAGAATGGAGATTAAATATAAATAAAATGCAATATAACGGTACATACATTGAATGCTTTACTTGCTAAAGCGGTTAACCCATTAAAATGAAAACAAATAAAAACTCTATGATGGAACACTGCATACCATGGGATACTCTACATCACTTCGCTTAATTTAGTCATTCATATAACGATTTTTCGAGATAATATGCTATATGGGTAGTGGTCAAAAAAGTGGTCCGATCCAAACCGTTTTCAATAGCGTTCGTCCTTGGGCCAAACTGAGATGGTGCGCCAAATTCACCAGACTATCTCAAAAATTGCGACTTGTTGGTTGGATATCGAAAAGCAAAGCAGACAGACGGACAGACAAGCTTAGATCGGCGTAACAAAAGCAGAGTTCATCTCAAATCCTCCTAGATGTTGTGTGCACATATGGTGTAGGGTGTAACTAGAGGAAAGGAATAAAATCCTTCATTTTTTTTTTTAATGACAAGTGCTTAGGTGAAAGAGAGAACATGTTGCGTGTGTATACAACTTTTATTGGCTTTCTTAAAAAGTGTTTTAACTAAATCAAGATCGAAATTATGAATTCTGTTCTGAAATAAATTTTTTTACTATTTCACGGAGAAAATAAAATGTTGTCATATAATGCGGTTAATACTTCTTATCAGAGAAACTTGTTGGAAATTAATCAAGTGCTTTGACATAAATATTGAAGAGAAAATTGAGAAAGCGAAGTTAATCAATTTGGCAAGTGAAGCGTTCATACGATAATTAGAAATGCCAAACAGTTACAATATTGGGTAACTACACTAGTAATTACTGTTAATAGTCGCATATGCTCCCACGTAACTATCATAAATCCTCATAAAAAGCTACACGGTGTGACACAAATTATGTTCTGGTTAATAGTCAGAAATAATTACATACAACTACGCCAGTCGTGCCGCTATTTTAATCTGCACGGTGGCACGTGTACAAGCCGCAAATATTCAATTTGATAGAGTTGCAAACATGGGTTGGTTAGGATTAATGTGTTTTATGTTATCAAATATATTTAAATTATGTAAAGCATATGCTTGAATACATAATCGTACGTTTACCATTTGTTCTTAACAAATATTGGCACGAACGTTATTGTATGGATTGTCGGCCGCAAGAGTTTTGCTTTATAGTCAAGTTAAATAAATAAATATTTAAAATTTGTTTGCTCCTGTATTGCTCTCTCAAATGTATATTTGATTTTCGAAAAGGAATAATACGGTGTATGTGTGATAAGCAAAATTATTTAAAGCGAGAACATTTTGCAATTTTTTTAGACCACTTTCTTAACTCTTTCTTTCAAAGAAAGTTATTTATTTATTCATTTATTTATTTAATTAATTAGATTCTGCTACACAACAATTTATTAGCAGAATGTTAGCTACAAAATAACTTGAATAAGATCAACATATAACATATACTGGCATTCAACTACGCTCAAAATTAAGACACAGGGACATATATTGATGAATGAACATGTGCTTATTCATAATGGGTTGGAGGGGAAGTTCTGTGCTATTTTAAAGAAAATATTTGAATTCATTTTTACATGATTAGACAAATTCTTTTCCGTTAATTAATGTGGAACCCAAACACTTTGCTTTAACACAAACCCAGGAGCTTTAATGTGATCTCCAACAGTTTTATGATGAATGCCTAACTCTTCTGCAATTTATCGATTCGTTAAATGTGGATTGTTTTCCAATATAGATCGCAAAACATTGAATGGTCGTCCAGATCGATCACTTTCTTGGAGGCTCAGATTCCCGGAACGAAATTTCCTAAACCATCTTTGGCAAGTACGAACATTTACGATATCTTTTCCAAATGCCGCAGATAAATTTTTACATGCAACCGATCCGTTGCTTCCTTTTTGGAATGCATACAAAATGCATTGTCGTAAATGCACTTTATCTACTGACATGTTTTTCACTTCAAATATCACAGAAAAATGATGAACGGCAAAAAAGACTTCTTTTATATTATACGGCAGGTAAAAAAACAAAAAAAATCCCAATAACTCACTAGCCAGATGTTTTTTTTATTTACAAGAAAAATTACCTGCCTATTTAAAATACGGCAGAATTTTCCCTCCAACCTATTACATTATTTATAGTAACAAATGAGAAACAAAATGAAATATAAAGGAATATGTTGATTCACTGTACGTGTACTGTGCAAGACTCGAAAATGTTTAGCAATTAGTTATGCCATATAATGTTTTTAACATTATTAACGGGAAAAACGGACAGATCAAGTAAGTGGTAACGAAGTGGTTGAACATTTTACACATTAGCCGAAGCTGATCGAACAACTCATAATTGGTTCGGCATTGTGGTAGCTAGCTGCAAGGGTGGTGTCTTGAGATTCTACTGGGGATGGGAATATTAATAAGTTCTAATAAAGCCGGCGAAAAAAGATCTCCTTTTATTTGCCTAAAGAGACGTTTCATCCAACATTTCTCGCTTTCTTTCAAGCTTAGGCATGTCAATGAGCTTCAATCTATTAATATATGGTGGAAGAGGTAGCGCAGGGTCCCAGCCTAAACCTCGCAAAGCAACCATCAAGATGTCCCGTTGAACAGACTCCAAGGGATCAACATGGCATCTATAACTAGGAAGCCTAGGTGCTCACGAGTATTCAAGAGTTGGTCTAAGTAAAGAAGTATACAAATAGTTCGTAACGTCTGGATCATTGCATTCTTTAGACCATCTTTTTATAAACCGTGAAAGGGGTTTATTAACTGAAACTTTTATATGAATATCAAATTTGAGTTTTGAGTCGAAAACAACTCCTAAGTCTTTATAATTGCAAACATTTTGCAGGGTGTGATTGTTAATACGACAATAAGAGGGCAACGTATTACACCACGCAAAAGGCATCTTCTTATATTTTTTTGAATTCGACGCCATACCATTGGTCTGACTGAAGAAGTTTAGTACCATGTATTGAGTCAAAGGAGAGGGAAATTTTAACATCGTCTGCAAACATTAAAACACGCGATTGCTGATACCCTCAGGAAAGTCATTCACATATGAAATAAATAAAGTCAAGCTAAGATGACTGCTCTGAGGAACACTGGAAGTGACGAAAACTACTCTGGATTGGAAAGACTCGATCAGCACCCTTTGTGTGAACCCAGAGAGATAGCTACTGGGTAAGGCCATCACACTGTTCGAAGAACCAAGGCGATGCAATTTATAGACTAACAGCCTATGATCAACTCTGCGGAAAGCTTGGGAAAAGTCCGTGAAGATAACGTCAGTTTGTTTGTGAGTTGTGTTGATTGTTTTTAGTTTGGGCTAAAAAACTCCAAAAGATTAGTGGGAGTTGATCCACCTTTTAAAAAGGCCGTACTGACTGCGCAATATAATTGATCCTAAAACCGGAGTAAGCTTTTTTGTTACCATTGAGTCAATAGTTTAGACTACTCTTCCAAGTCGAGACCCTTTTCAAACAAACATTAAAAATATGTGTGAGGGGAGAACATAGTAAAGTAGCACAATGTTGGAGAATACCAGATGGAACACCATCAGGACCAGGGTAGTTGGAATGTTTCAAAGTTGACAGTGCTATAAATATTTCTTCTTCAGAGAAGAATAGTCGGAAAAATACCAAACGAACTTATCGTATAAGGGCAGGTATCAGACGAAATATTTGAACACTGATAGACTTCACCAAAAAAATCCGCGAAAAGGTCAGTTATTACAGATGACTCGGTTGATTTGAAATTTCCCAACCTCACAACGGAAGGAAATTCTCCCAATTTGTGGTTAGAATTTACGATTTTAAAGAAGTCCTTAGGATTAGAAGCAAATTGCTTTCAGGGCGCTTTAATCTCGTGTAACGCTAGAGTAGAACTACTCGAACATATAAACACTACGACTACATTTTTTAAATAGCCTACTTTTTTTATCAGGGACCATCCGCAAATTATTGGTATACTCTCTAGGAGTGGCAAGACTTGAACGGTACCCAGTACAAGGTAATTAGAATTAACGGACTTTACAAACGCACTTCGTAGTTTCGCACTGAAATCACGGACATTTTGATACAGTATTTCCAGCAAATGCAAGCTATCCCTTAGGACGTTGACTGCTTCAATATCACCGAAGCGATATTCTTCTGACGGCGTAAAAATTCTTAAATAAAATGCCCTAAGCGCAAAATTTTGTCAAAAAAATGCATTCGAATAGGACTGGAGGAGCAATAATTTTAAACGAAGCAATATCTCTCTGACATGCGGAACTAAACTTAAAAACACTAAATTTCTTCGCATCCGCTTCTGAGAGCTTATTACTTAAATACTTTACAATCGCTTCCTTGGATAATCGCGATATAAAAGTAGATTTCCTTGCGGATACCAGCATCAGTTGATGAGAACCCAAAGCAGCGGCGATCCCCTCTGAAAGTTTTACTAGCATCCCCACGGTAAACACACAATTCTTCATCAGCTCGTTGGCAGCTGACACGCGTACAGAAGCGATATCAGCAATGTGAGCATCCGGCTTTCCCGAGCTCGTACTGACAATAACAGAACCTGTGCCACCATCACTGGCTATTTGCCAGCAGCTAGTTTATTAAACGCAGCTTCATCGTAATTATTTTTCAAAGCTGCTCGTTTCGCAAATTTAATTCCTCCCGTTTTCCCAAACCCCGAACCAGTGTCAGAAGCAACAATATCCACGCCTGACGATATGTGTGTACGATGATAAGTGTACGATGTACGTTTTCATAAAAAATGTATTCAAAGAAATACTTTGCACCGGCGTGTTTATTATCATCTTTTTATGAGGGCATTAACTTCTCTAATTGCTTACATGAGGGAGATCTTTTATGGGACTTGGCAACTCTCCTTCGACCTACCTCGTTTTTTTCTCGCTCTATAAAAATGTGTTATATTAAATTAAATTAGTGAAGTTTTGTTAACTAAAAAAACAATTTTTGCAGTGTAAACACGCATTAACATTGGTTGGCTTTCTTATCTACAGTGTAAACCTGTGTGGAAAAAAAAGGATCCCGCAAAATGGTAATTTCTTGCCAGATTTTGTCGTGCATCTGCATCTCGAAGTGAGAAAATAAAACTGACCATACTTTTGAATCCTGACTGAAGCAAGTGCTGGCTGAGTAGTTTTCTGCTTCGAGAGCTTACAATATTACATAGCTATGTTATACACTCCATATAGCATCCAATACTTTTAGTAAACTAAATGCGGAAATGCGGAAAGTTAACAGATCAATTTACTAAATTCCAAGATTCCTTAAATGGCTGTAAGTTATTGGAATGGGCTGAAGTAGCGTCGATTGGTAATCTAGAGGCTAGTGCTTCTGCCATTGAACATTATTGTACCTGTGGTTACTGTCCATCTTTCAGTGGATAGTGCTATATCGATAACGATGCTGGTGGGTGGTGAAGGGATAATGACCTTGCTTCTGGCAGATGCTAGTTATTCGACTAATATAAATGGCTCTACGTCTATTGTAGCCGACCAGCGTCCGGCAGATCAGCTTGAACTTGAGCATGCGCTCAAGTTTCTCATACTAATGCTTCTAAGCAGCCAGTTACATCCGGAAAAAAGTTGTGCCGGATACTGAGATGATGGAGCTTAGAACTTTTATGTTTAATCTTGATCAGCCTGGAGAAACATATAATCTTTTATATTTTTTTTAACCCTGCCTTTATTGTTTGAACGTTTGTTGAATTTGCGTTTCTCATGTACGCTTGATTATCTTGTTTGTGTTATCTCGTCTCAAGCCTTGTCATTTTATATCAGTGTTGGGACACTTCAACATACCGCATGTTGCGCGAAGTTCCAACGAGGATATCACGCCTAACTCTTTTTCTTTCTTATTTGAGGGGTCTTTTTGACGAAATTAGTGAGTTTTTCAGCACAATTGCATTTTGAACGCTAATAACAAGTTATTGGACTTGGTTTGGAACGGGCTTTGTAGGAAGTGAAATCGTAATGGCTTATCTGTTGGCTTGGTTATATGTTTAGATGCCACGCGTGACTTCAGCTTTCCAAAAAAGCAGATATCATACAAATCACAGAAGTAGTATGAAAAATGAAGTCCTATCTGCTCCTAAAATTTTTTATGACTTTGTCAACCCGAAACGGAAGATCATGGGTTTTCCACTGGTCATTCGTTATAAGAGTTCCAAAGCGTCACAGGATCTTGAGATAGCCGACCTCTTCGCAAAATTCTTTCAAAAGTTTTATTCTATTACTGCTACGTCGTCCGACGTTTATCATTATCATATAGAGGCATTCCATATTTTTGGACTCATTACGCTTTCTGAATTGGAAATTTTTTGTGCCTTGTCTAGTCTCAAGTCCAGATGTCTCCCGAGTCCTGATAGTATTCCCTCCTGTATTGGCAGCGTGCTGATGGGCTACAATCTGATTTGTCATCTATGAATGATTGGTGTTTTATCGACTGTATGTCATATAACTTAAGCAAATACAAGAACTCACTCGCTTTTTCACTCTCTTGGCGTGTCTCCGCTGCCTTTTATTATTCTATTATTCTATTAATAATTATGTGCTGGAGAGTGTATTTTACTTTCAGCATTTGGGTGTTATTGGATTCCCGACTGTTGTTTTGCCCTCATATTGAGGCTTTACACGGTCATTCTCCCGTTATATGAAAACAGATTTAACCTGATGCGGTTATCGTTACTGATTAGAAGACAGGATATGATCGGGGAGTTTTTTATTATTAAGTTAATTCGCGGTTGGGTTCCATCTTCTTACCTATTAAGATCCGATCGATCTTCATGACAACATATGCCCCTGAGACTCTCTCACTGCTTCATTAATTATCTACTGTTTAGACTTTAGCTTGCTACGTAGGCAGGATTTGCAGGAATTATTGTCGCCTTGATCAGTTTACTGAGCCTATTACTACAATTAAAAATAAACTGTTATTGTAATGCAAATTGGAAATTATAGCATATGGTGAACTGTTTATGTCATGCTGGACAATTTAATTACTTAAATAATTAAACACGCATTAGAAGAAGAAGATTTGACTTAATTATGGTCATCTGTCCGTTTGTGTAATGTCTGTTGTAAATATTCTCCTGGCCGCAAAAATGCAGCTATCGATTTCAAATTTGGCGTAAACAATGCAAGTTGTTGCATGCAGGTTGGTATGAAAATGGGCCAAGCCGGTCGAAGGACACGTACACTAAGAACACCCGTGTTTTTCCAAAGGAATGAAAAATTGAAAAAAATTTTCACTTATTACTCTTAAATTGCAGCAAATAAATCTATAAAAATTTAACTGCCTACTCTCTGGGAATTGCTGTAGCGCCTTTATAAAAAGAAAAAATTCGACCATGCCTTTTCAATTTTATGGTGTGTCACAATTTCATTTTTTTTTCAAACTTCAGAGAAGCAAGGTTCAAAAACCTCGTAAAGTATATAAGGCCTTGGCCAGTTATGCATTATTTGTGGTCAACGTTCGCAAAAATTAAAATGTCGCCTACAAATTTGCAAAAGAATTTGAAAATAATCTAAACCGGCCAAAGGACACGCCTACAACGTCCCCGCGCCTACGCAACAGAAACTCTGAAAAGCTTTGCTTTCCATGCTTTTTTGCTTGTTACTCATTAAGCACAGCGCATACACCGTGTAAATAGTATCCACTTTTATTTCGATAATGGAAAAAATCACGGGCACCTGTTCAATATTATAGAGTAGAAAAATGTAGTTCTTTAATTTCTTTTTACTCTTCTTTAGGATAATGGTGATGGGTATAAAACGAGTAAGCATAATTTTCCCAGTTGTCTCTTTTCATAGTCAGAATACGACGGACGCCCTTAAACACTTTGCGAAAATGTCGCCACAAACAGCGTCTTTTACTCCATTATTGCTTATATATGGAACTTATGTGCGTAGGAAAAAATAATCTACGTCAGAATTTTGACACGATCAACATTTAAATCATTCGCAAATGCATCTAAAGCACATTTTGGGTGTTCAAAAGTCGAAGTTCCATATTTCATAGTTGCATATGGCATTTTTGTCATGTTTGGCCGCAAAAGGTTCTTATTTGTTTTAAATCATTTGGAGGTAAAAAACGAATTTATTAAATCATATCTACCTCTACAAAAATTTTCAATATACGTTATGGAAAACATTTTGAAACGACACGTCTGACCTGCACTTATTACTTTCACACATATTCACATAAACTTTTCAGTTTGCCTAACACTTCGTAGACTGCAAAAAAAAAAAGTGTTGTTTAAACAAATTTAAACTTTTCCCTTCTAACACTCGAGGTACGATGAGAAGTTGAGAAATTTTTTCCAACACATTCTTACCATCTTTTTTTTTTTATTTGACGTAACGTTCAGCGTGTCTGCGATTTAATGGCATGTATTCAAATAAAAAGGAACGATGCACAAACACTTACATGCATCTATGCATACATATAAGAATGTATATGTGTGTTTGTTTCTCTTTTTTTTTAGTATGTGTTCCTTTCCATAATATGTGTGGCAGATATTAAAGAAACCATAAAATAAATACTAACCGTCACGTGCATTATAAAGGCCATCAGAATAATGCATTACAACAACGGCACGAAATAAACACAAAATGTTCACCGCACTTCTGCAGAGCAGCGAAGAAAATTTTCTTCCTTCCTGTTTTCAATTTCGTGCTTCACTTATGAGCATGTCAGATATCGTTTCGTATCAAGCAAATCATATGTCTAAAGGTACAGTAACCAACCATCGCCCAAACAGCAGCGACTCGACATCTAAAACTTAAACTAAACAAAATTAAAAAAAAAGAAAACAAAAAAATCACATGCACTTATTTTTATTGTAAATTATGTTGCTGTGTTTTGTGTCTGTTCTTCGTCAGCCTTAGAGAAAAAAGAAAGGAGAAAAAAAAATTGGTGTTCAGGTTTTTTTACCTTTCTTTTTATGACGTTTCAACGTTGCGGCCACATGGCCTCATAATGCTCGAGAAGAAAAACTGAAACTCAAACTGAGGACTAAGTTGTTTATCTTTCGTAACAGGAAAAAACAAAATAAAAGATTTCCACAATAACTACGCCATAGCGGCAGTTGTAAGGGCAGCGACAGCAAGCAAACGCAAGCATCAACATCTCAATGACATCTACGTAAATTGCATAAACTTTTTAAGTGGCACAAAATGTGACACTACAACTTTACCCATGACACATGAAATACACACACATTCATACATATGTCCTTACACATGCTTATAAAGGAAATGCCTACACAACCACCCGCACAAACCTTAAACGGTAAAGAGAGAAATCTTTAATAACACAAGAAAAAAACAAAGCTTTCGTAATGAAATCTGGTAGAAAAAATTAAAAAAAAAAAAAAAAAAAAACGAAAAAATACAAATTGTCTTTGTTCTTCTCGAAAAAAAACAAAGAAATATTAAAATCAGTGGTTGAGTGTGTGCAGCTGGAAAGTGTATTTTCCCTCCTCTTCATAAAGTTGCATGCATTCATAATACATAAGCTCAATTGAAAAGTTCATGGATTAAAATATTATCAAAAATCTCAACTCATTTACGTTCGATTAATGCATGGGTTGTTATCAGTAAGGCAGGAGAAGACTTTTCAAAATGTGTGTATTTGTCATTTGATCATAAACTTTTTTCTTAAACTACATATTGGACTCTCCTAAGCTAAATTCTGTGTTAGAGTTTATTGAACGCTCGTCAGGAGGATTCGATGAACCGTACATTACAAACAGACTGTGGACGACTTTGGTTGGATCAACACTGAGATATGCTTGCGTTGTTGTATAGCCTGCATTCTATCGCTACTACGTTGACTTAGTTGACTTGGGTCAAAAATAATTCTTGCTTTACAAGTTAAGCAATTTGCCATGGACCATGGGAAAAGGGTGATATTGTTACAATGACAAAACAGACTTTTATCGACAGCAAGACTGACTATTCAATAGCCTGCACCAATTCGTCAAAAATTAGGACCTGTAGACTGAGCACAAAATACGTGGCAAGACATCGGGCGGACAGATAGGCTAGGTATCATATTCTGAGTCAATCGGTATAATAAAAAAAAAAGGCGGCCTTACCTTAAGCTCTTCTGGGTGTTACATACTTTTGCACAAACTTAATATACCTTGCACAACTTGCGGTGATTCACAAAACAGTGCATCCGTGCTACGATTCTCTAAAAAATTAAATTTCAAAGATTGACAAGTTGCCAACCTCTTGCGTGTTTGCGTCGCTTTTGTGATGCACTCTCATAAGATTGCTTAAGGTTGCGTTTCTGGCTATAATACGCATACGCTTTTGTTTCCTTTTTCATTTTTATTATCGGTTGCATAGGCAAATATGAAACCGGAACTTTTTTTTAACATATTTTACTTATCATTCATTTTATTCGAAGTATTGCCCATCGCTATACATGAGCTGTACACTTTTCCAATCAGCGAATCTTCCCTTGCAGCGAACAGTCCAGCCTTTTCCACGTCTTCGTACGAACCATCACGTTAGTTCGTTTTGGTTTGATATTTTTAATACCCACTCTGGGCGCTACGTATATCCGCACAAAGTTAATATTCCTTACACCACAAGTGCTGTGGGACATAATAATATGGCGATAAAGTCTAATTTTGATTATTCCATAACACAGAAGTAAAGAAATAAAGTATCTATTGAGCGCAACTTGCCAGGCTGTAACTTTTTAACTTTGTTTGTTACTTGAGTCCGCTCTCATATAATCTTTATATAATACATAATAGAAAGCTTGACATGGCAACAAGATCTAAGAAGAAGGATTGCATAAGTTGAAATGGCGGAAAGTATTTAAGGATCGGACTTGTTTGTCTTTAAAATTTCAACTTGTTTCATAATTCTTCTCAATGTCTCCGGATGAGTAACGCACATATATATCTACATATTTTAATCTGCATAAATATGTTCACGCACACATTTGCGCATATATATATATATTGTATCATGGATATTTTGCAATTATCGTATCATAAAATATTAAGAATTAAATATACATTTATATATACGAGTATAGATATATATATATATATATATATACATATATATACATATTTTGTTTTTTTGCAAAATTCTCATAACACATTGTATTTTATGCACTTCAATAACGCTTTATGGTATTTATAAGCTGGGATTTACAGCTTTTCGATTATAAACTCCGGTAAAAACCAAGGAACTTAAAAACAAGAAATGAAGATAAGTTGCTTCTGAGTTGTTAATGAATTTTTTTGTGCGTTGGTAAACAGGCAGGCTATACGGAAAGATGAAGAGTACTACATCTATTCTTTGTCCTGATTTTGCAGGTAATCTCCGGTGTGTATCTTTACGTTTTACAAACATTCTTAGTTTGTTGCTTTCAAAATAACTCTTTTCTTGAGAGACATACAATTAGTTAACTATTTAAAGTAATTTCTTTTTTTTAAGTTTAGCCAGAGTAGTAAATTCTAAGAATAAAATTTTAAAGCACTATCGTCTTAGGCTATCGGGTTTACTGAAAACTCCGCCGCATTTGATATTTGAACCCACGACCTCTGAATTAGAATAGTCGAGAACCTTCGCATACTCAGTGCCAGACCACTCAAGCAGATTAAAATAATTAAAGAGAAAAAACGTCTAAAGAAATAAACGAATCAAGAAAACAAAATAACATTTAAATATGACCATGTTTTCGGCAAAAGAAACTCAGAAAAGAAAAAATTTAAATAAAGGCCACTAAGTAAATAAACATCCAACTAGCAAAAGTAAAAATGATTTGATTTGTTATTCCCAGAATTAAATATTCACTAATTCGAATTCATTGAGTTGCTAACATACGTAAGCAACGATCGTAACTTTCATCCTCTGTAGCGAGATGAAAGGAAAGATGGCTTGAAACTTTTAATTCTACGTGTTGTGTTGCACGTCGGAATACAAATGAAATAACAGGAGCAAAAAGTAACTGAAAGAAAAAACAAAGGAAAGAACGAAGCGGTGCATAGAATTAATGATGAGGTAGCACAGTGAGTGAGTGAATCATATTCTTGTTTTAAAGCAATTTCTAACTTTAAATACAAAATTTTGTTATTTAAATAAGAAAATAAACAAAAGATTGAACACTTGGATATAAATAAATATAAACATTATTTTTTAGGATTTTAAGCTTATGAAAGAATTTTTTAATATCATATATTTAAAAAGAAAAAAAAAGAGAGAAGAATCTTACTTACCTAACTCACGACGAATGGTACAAGTAATGAAAGAAAATACCAAGAAAAACAAGTACGAAAATTATATTCGATCGTAACCGAATCTTCTATACCCATCATCTTTGTCCTAAAAAAGACTTAAAAAAAGCAACTCTGTAATGTTGTGTGGGCGCGAAATTTTGATTTTTTCTATTTTCAGAGCAAAATTTATATGGCGTATGTGTTGTACTTTATGAGTAACAAGCAAAAAACACGAAAAGCTAGTGTGTTCACTGTTTTTGACATATGGGCAACTTTGTAGGCGATACTACTGTTCGGAAGGGCAGATAGACAGATGAACGGACGAACATGCTTGTGCGCCAAAAATGTATATACATAGTTTATGGGGTTTTTGAAGTTGGTTTCTACGTGTTATGGAGGTATTGAACAAAAAATTAGATTGTGATACACTGTCAAATTGCGTAGTGCAAGGCAGTTTCTGTACAAGTATCGCTCTTAGAATATGTCTTCAAATTTTTACCCCCTATACTTTATGAGTAATGAGAAAAACCAATCTTTTATTCGTTTTGAAAACCAGAGGTGTTCTCAGTTTACGTGGTGCTATAGGCGTGTCCTTCAACCGATTTGGCTCATTTTCAAAAGCAACCTGCATGCAAGAACTTTCAATGTTTCCGCGAAATTTTTAGGTAATAGCTTCATGTTCGCGGCTAAAGGAATGTTTAAAGCAGGCACACATAGACGGACAGACGACCGTGCTTAGATCGATTCAGTATTTACTGCTGATCAAGAATATATATAGTTTGTAGGGTCTCCGAAATTTCCCAGTGGGCTTTGCAAACGTTTTGATAAAGCGATCATACTCGTCATTCTTCGGTGATGGGTGTAAAAGAATACCAGGAAAGCTGTAAGTTGAGAAACATAAAACTTTAGACCGAAAACTAAATGCATGAATGAACTTATTGTGTACGCGACTTTCGGTGCGGTTGAGTTTTCAAAGATAAAAAGGTGTCGTTTAAAGAAAACCACAATGCTGCGTTCACCTTACCACACTTAAGCAACAGCCACAATACCTTGATTTTTTTGAACATCTATCACACGCACTCTGACGTATGCTATAGCGCATCTGACACTTTTTTCTTTCTTTTTTTCTATAATAGAGCTCTGTTTAATGTCTGAGAAATGTTACGTTTACGTTACTGACAAGACAGTATTTTGTTGTTGCTGCTGTTTTCTTTTTTTAAGTGAACCTTGCTTTACCTTAGGTGCACATGGTTATAACTTTTTATAGACTTTGAATGTTAGAAAACAGTATAGCGAACCTTTTGAACGTGTGTACGTGTAATCGAGTGCACTATTGCGGAAAAACTATTTTTCTTTTTCTTCTTTTTACAAATCAAAGTTTTTATTACATCCACCGTAGCGGATTTATTAATTTTTTCAAGTATACTCGTAACGAATAGAATAAAAAAGCAAGTATTTAGGAATGGATACATTTTCATCCAATATTTACAATGACTTGAACTAAGTTGTGCCTGACTTGTCTGATCTTTGGAAGATATTGCAACAAGAAACCTAATCTTAAGGATTTTCTTATTTTCTCTCACCCAGAACATCTTTTTTTTTTGCTGGTTTAAACGACTCCTTAAAACAGTCAAAAATGATATGAGAAGATGAATGATTGTGGGCGTGGAAAATTTTTATACGGGTAAAAAATTTCATTTCATTCCGTTGTCAGGCGATTTTTCTTGTCAAGACAAGGCAAGTGACAAGTGGAATATGCCAAGCGGGATTTTACTGTTTAGCGTACCTCTCATAAGCTATAAGACGATCGCTTTAAATATCCTTCATCGGTTAGTTACGAAGTACAGAGCGTATAAAGTGCAGCAAATCAATGGCATTTGAGATATTGCTCTTGATATGAGTTCCAGGAAGGAAGAAACGGATCGGTTGCTTGTAAAAAGTTACGTGTCACTGAAGTTGTAGCTTTGAAGTTGTAAATGTTGCAATCTGTCAAAGATGGCGTGCTAAATATCGTTTCGGAAATTTGAGACATAAAGGAGGTCGTCGGTCGAGGCGATAATGGCATTTTCGGGCCCATGTTGAAGAGAAACCTACATCTAAGCACTGAGTAATTGGACGGACATCTTCATGTTGAAATGTTTTATTTGAAATACGAAAGAACTCACCCGCCAACCTAATGTACTAGATATGCAAGTATGAAATTCGGATGGAGCCTCCAAACAGAATAACTTATAACGGTTTTTTATTGGGTGGTTGAAACTTTAAATGCATTTTCTGAAGCGGATTACTTGGTTTTGTATCTTTACCTGTTGGGAATATTTATGGCGGATTTAGCAACAGATGGTGAAAAGTTGGACGGAGCGACTGACGGGGAGGGATTAACTCAGACTCCTTGACATGATATACATGATTGATGAAGTTTCCTAAGCATTTCTCTAAATGTAACAAACGCAACCGTAAAATTAATATAATCTGAGCCATCGATGATGAAAATAATAATAAAAGCAAGCAAATAACGGAAGTCCAAACCGAACATCATTTCTTTTCGGTTTGTTATTTCTTTCGTTTGTTATTAATTTATAATAAATTCGATTACAATTCAGAACTTACTCTTTGTATGCGTGTATGTATGTGTGTGCGCATATAAGGATAGATGAATAAGCATAGTTTATGGGTTTTTTTTCCGAAAAACTTTTAATTTAATATTTTTGCTTAATAATATCTAAAGTTCACTCACTGGTAAGAGCAATGGCGAGAGACCTTTCTTTGAGTTCCCAGTATTTGGTTTAAGTTAATAAAAACAGTATTTTAAGTTACAATTTCTCTTTTAAAGCTTTGCGTTCTCCTTCCTAGGCTTTTTTAAGAGTAAATATTTGAGAATACTCAGTAACTTAGTTGTTGTTTTCGTTGTTCCGAATTTTTTCTTTTTTTTTTTTTCTTTCAACGAAAAATATACAAAAACGCTTTACAAAGTGAATGCTCTACGCAAAGAAAACAAAGCAAACATCATAATAATAATAATAACGACGACGACGGAAAAATTAAAACAAACCTGTCATACGTTTATGTGTTTACACTAACGGAGTTGGTATGTGCGAGTATTATTTTATATTAACCGTAATTTATTGGTAAATGAACACCGGAAATGAGGGTAATTATGAAATGGTAACACACCGTGTTATGATATTTACGATATGCTCTTTAATAAGCTTACTTTGAAATAATATTTTATTACATATATTATAAGCATAGGTAAGTATGTTATAATCTACGCAAAACAACATCATTGACGATTACCTTCAAATAAACTTTAGGTGATAAGTTCCGAAACGATTATATTTCAATACCACCTGATTATAATTAATGAGAATGAAAATTTTCTACCTTCATTTGTAGTATTTACAAGTTGGTCGAAGTGCCAAACTGGGCCAATGTGAACGTAAACGTATAACGTGTAGTCGAGTCAAGTTGGTTTGTTTGCGTCTAGGTAGACAATTAGATCTTTCATCATTGTATGAAATGAGAAGAGGAGAAGAGAAAAGTGAAGAAGACAGCACAAGAGAACAGGAAAGAAAAAGAAAAAAAAATTAAGCTCAGAAGAAAACGGAACAATGAGATCAGAAGACAGGAAGATATTCTCATCATTAAAGAATGCTGTGCCTACAAATCTGCATCACCGCACCAGGAAAAGATAACTTTGTAAACTGGCCTTATAGTCTATTTGCGTCAAAATGCAATGTTCTGATAGGGAATATCAAGGTTGTGGTCCGTACGCAGCGATCCTCGCTTTATACTAGAAATTATTTGTTCAGATTTTGTTGTAGTATCCCATATTATGTATGTATGATATATCTATACGCATTCAAATTCTAAATACATAATAGATGAAGGCCCTAGTCAGTTTAGATATAACATCAATTTGAGCTTCGATTTATCACCAAGTATAAGAAGCTCGTTCTGAAGAACTAAATAATGTAGTTATAAGATTTGCGTTCAAGGGTAAGAGACACAACATTTTTTTTTTCTTTTCCATCATTACGAAAGTTTCTTGACAACAATAAGCCGGTTTCATATTTGTAGGAAGAATACTCCATTGGACAAGTTCGCTTATTTTATACTTAAGAAATATGCTGCTTACAACTTGTAGGTGGTGCAAACTGCAACGAGTTCTGATATTTTTTTTTTTTTCGGATAATTTAAAGATAACTTTTAAAGTCGGCGACCAGCGCACCAAACGTTTACTAACAGCTTAAGACACGAGAAAACTTTCTGGAAAGAAGTGAAAATGTGAGTTTAGAACTAAGTTAGTGGAGTAGTGTTTATCATGAGTTTGGGGTAGTTCTGGAACTTATCGGCAGTCGATGCCAAATGATATGATTGTCATTTATTTTACAGATCTACGATAGATTTCCAAATAACATAACCTTAATAGCTGCACTGAGCTTCATCGTAATTATCGTGAATATAATTCTGTTGCCTTGTTCTTAAAAAATTCCTTATAAATCGTGGAACGCGTATGACATAACACTCGCTTCTTGCAAGAAACCAATTTTCAATTTTCTTTCCGCTATAATTGAACTAAAAATATATTTTTATAAAATTCAATTAGAAGAAAAAAGCCAACAGTTCAGTTTATTTCAAAAATACATCCTTTCTGAATATACGAAAAGTTTGCAGAATAACGTAAATGAAATTGAAATTCAGCCATAACATGATTAAACTGTTTTCACTTGTTGGTTTTTTGTTTTTAAATTTTTTTTTTTTTTGTTTGCTTACTTATACATTTTTTTAATATATCATCTCATGCAGATGTGTATGTTGTACATATGTGTACATGCATGCATTGTACACTAAAGTTTATATTCTCCGGTAAGTTGTGTCGATTCTGTAGTATACGATAGTAATGCACGTACGTATGTAAATATGCTAATGTACACGCATACATATTTATGTATGTACGCACACATATTATATATGTGTGAAAACCACGACACTTATGAAAATTTTCAAAAAAAAAGAAGAAAAGAAAATTAAATTTAAATAACATACAAACGTACATACATATGTGTTTATATATATATATATGTACATATGTAAGGACATTTACATATATAGAAAGTTATTTTTTATAAAAAAATACCGGGAATTGAAAAGCAGCAATACGTTCCATTTAGCTTAAACAATTCGTTTCTTGCATCGCATGGAATATCTTCTTTTCTAGATTTCTTCTTGTAATCTCGATCTCGACAAAAAGATAATAGCGGATTTGAGAAAAAAAGAAAAAAGTTATACGCAGTCATATGCGATAAGTTCTTCGCTTGATTCATGACATTAACCTTGGATTTTTCTTATATTTGCATAGAAAGCGAATTTCTTTAGTGCAATCCCCGGCAAGCTTGAAACTCACGGAAGTTTAATTAAAGGGCGTCTTTGCCGTTTAGCAATACCCTAAACTATCTCTCTTAATAGTTTCTTCACAGTTTCCCGATATTTTTTTGACAAGACATAGAAGTGTATAATAGAGCAGGAGTTGAGGACTTGATTGTATATATTAAAATATTTTAAATCCCAGTTATATATATGTTGGTGTAGTTGATTATGAAACTAAGCCAACATTTGACTATAACGAGTTTATAAAACATTTTGTGGTTCGACGAATGTGCGCATGGATATGTTGAAGCTTTCAAACAATAGCACTGGCAACGGAAACTATTGTTTAATTTTATTAACTGGTCATTGAAACTCCTGGACCTACAAGAGGACTTGTTATCGTATCGTAAAGCAGTTAATTTATTCAAAAGCACTAAGCAATTCCTGGAGGGTCTATTGAGAAATTCGTTAATGTTTTTTAATAATTCAGCTAATAAATTAAATTTCTAGCTAACTTTGTATGTACAAGACTGTATATATATATATATCTTTTAGTTTCTAACATAATTCAGTTTTCATTTCAGTAAGTTTTCCAAAACATTTCGTTGTGTTGTTCTAATGATTTATCATTTACATGCATGCCTGCCTGTATGCCTGTATTCCTGTTTCTCTGCTTGCCTGACTGCCTGCCTGCCTGCATATTAAGGCAATCTTGGAACTCATCAATTTTTGTCTAATATAAATTGAACTGTATTGCATCTACCCGCATGTTGTGTGTATGGATACAAACAACAATAGCAACAAATATTCGTAACATCATCAAACAAGTATTGCATGCATTGCATGCTATGTATTAATGTATTAAACCATATCCCGAATGCTTTACATATTCTATTGCTTACGGGTAACCATCAATCAGATGGTATTTGGCATTTACCGAAGACTTAGTGAAGCATAGCCACTATGGCGGATTTTTCTTCCATTCATGTCGAAAGTTTTATAGTGATTGCGTGAAATATTTATTACGAAACAAACTATTGTTTACCATTAAATGATGTCAGCCAGCCATTGTGTAGGTAAACAAGCAAACATTACATGCCATATAAAGCATTAGCAGAAAAATACCTAAGCATCATATCAATCAACAATTTCCGGGACTAAACACATCGTCTTCAAAAAAAAAAAATGCATATTATTTTCAGAAAATCTCAAGCGCGAAACGATGCCTGTCAAAACTTCATGGCATTTCGATCATTTGCTTATATGTTACAGTGTCAATGCCATTGCCAGTTGGGTTATTTTCAAAAAAATGAAAAAATCCGATTTCCATTTGTGCCTTAAAAGCATTGCTTTTTGATGGGAGAAAATACGGATCGAACTCCGTATTGCCTTGAAAATTATTGTGCCATGTCTTCTTTGCCGAAAACAACAATTTGTCGCTGATTTAAAACGAGACCTAACAGACACCGACAATGTTGCACCCAGTATGGGCAGTGAATATATGTCGTTGCATCGGAAAATACCAAAAACATTCCATTATTCGCGACAATCGATATTTTAGATTGCAAGATATAGCTGACATCCTGAATATATCAGAAGTTAATCTATTTATTAATTTGGTCATCACGGAGTTGTTTTTCAAACGAGCGTCGCGTTTATTCATTGTAAACAAACGTGTTGCTGACTTAATGCACTGACAATATTAACTAATTTAAAGTTGGATTCCCTGTCCCATCCATCGGATTCTTAATGCACTGACAATATTAACTGATTTGAAGTTGGATTCCCTGTCCCATCCATCGGATTCTTCAGATATACGCTTCCGCGATTATTATCTGCTTGTAAATCTCACAGCTATGTTCCAGAGAAAGTTATTTGAATCTAACCATCGGATCATTGTTTCCGCTTGTGATAACTGAAACATTTGGTTATTTATTTATTATTTATATATTTTGTAAATAAATTTACAAAGCATGAATTTAAAGGCTGTCGGATAATTTAAATGCAACATTTTTCGGCATAAAATGTTACCAAAAATTTGGCATAAAATTTGGCATAAAAAAACGCGGAAATATTAGAGAAGCATTAGATTTATTGTAACTTTGAAAAGGGACCAGATTAATGAATAAGTTCGATTTGTTTTACTCTGTCCCGAGATTTATTGACCGGTGTATTTTATACGTACGAGAGCAATACAAGGAAGTTGACAACATAATTTTGGGCGATCCAAGTTTGAAAGAGCGCCTAAGCGTTTACAGCGCGTTTTTCATGAGAAATTATCGGGTTAACAAAGATGAAATTTTGAACTCTTTTCTCTCTTCCTTTACCTCGTACAAACAAGTATATACACTATATATATTCTATATATGTATACATACATTACAGAAAGAATCCCTAACTGAAGTAAGGTAACTACTGAGTTTGTACCGCACATAACAGAAAGATTTTCTTTAAAAAAATCATTTTGTTCTATGGGTAGAATTATTGCTGAGAGATCTGGGTTACACGCCGCAGCACCAATCAAAGTTGTCAATGAAAATCATATCTCGCTCTATTAGCTTATAGTAAACATCTTCTGATATGGAAAAATGAAAAAAAAACGGTTTTTGTTTTTTTGTCGAAAGTAAAATAACAATCAGTGGTCCGCTACTTTCTAGCATCCTATAAGAACGTCTACCTTTTGCTGGACATTAAGAGTTACAATTATCACCGGAATTGGCGATCACACGATCACTAAACAAGCTGCCATCTCATTGTCATCTTCGCCTGCTGTGCTTTTAGGCAATTGCAACAATATCGGCAATGACATAGTCGATGCATTTTACCTTTCTCAGCACTCCATGGCATCTTACACGCCGACCGGTTAAAGGCTTCTTTCCATTACCTTTATTTCCAACGCAGACAGGCTTATCTGTCTTCGTCGCATTTAATAATGGTAAACAGCGATTTCAGATTACTGGAATTCTACCACGCGATGGGTGTATACCAGTACAGTAAAGCAGTTAATGGTGTGGTTGTCACAAGCTCTCACACCAATAGCATATGCAACGTCAGAGACGAAGACAAAACGGAAGCTTTGCTTTACTTTTGTAGATCGAAGGACCTCCGTTGCCTCTATTGTGAGGTATTTTCGCTTCGTGCAACCTTGCACCAAGGAAAGGACAAGTAATAATTTTTTCGATACGAAGATAAGATGGAGTTAATTTATCCTTTTCTGTCTCACCTTCGTGGTACATTTCTTAAAACTTTTCGAAAATGTCTCCTTCAAGGGTTTTAGGGTTCTTTTCGCAACAAAATTAAATGTATCGATAAATATAACAAGGAATGAAAAGCTTGGATAATTTAATCTTTCGCTTTCTCCGTTTCAGCTCCTCTTCGAATGTCTCTTCACAAAAAAAGGAGCATAAGGTTTAAAAAGAAACGATATTCAGCTAAAAAACTTACTCTAGTGAGAGCATTGCCCCTTTTCCTTGTATGAAATAAATTCCAAATTGAATAAAGAAGATTAACCTTCCATTGTAGACTAAAGACTTTTTCACCTAGTCCTCGTATATACATACATACATGCAAGTAATTCTATATTCCTTGCTTTCCACTCAGCAGCAACCATACATAAACAATTCACAAGATATCTGTCTTACTCCAAACTGACGGAATTGTATATATATATCCCTTAAAAAAGAAAAAAGAAGAAAATTTACAATTTTCATTTTTCCAATTTGTCCTACACGTTATTCGAAGTTTAAGACAAGGTTTATAAATTTTTTAAGTCAACAAAATAAACTTAAAGACCTTGAGGTAGTTGAGGTTTATATCAATCAGTATTTTTAATTACCTCAAACAATGATTATCTTGGCGTTGTCTTCGACTATATGTATTTCCCACTAAACGGTGGTTAATATTTTAAATGCAGTTGAGAATGCATTTACGTTTTTATATTAATATTAATAGTTTATACTTTTATTGTCATAACGGACAAGTGTGTTTGTATGTATACGAGGCAAGGATTAAATGCAGACCATCTTTTAAGTTCTACTACTTTGATGTTCGTTTAGTGGTAAAAACTTTGGTTTAAGGAAAATGTCGATTTGCTTCAAACATTTTAAGTTCTTTGACTAAATCATAATGTAATGAAGAATTTTTTTTATATGAAATTCACATAAGTAGCAAAATATCCCGATATGTTTATGCCATCAGCAGTGACTTATATGGTTTACAAGGCGTATATGATTCACAGATGGTTTTTCGACAAGGTTTTCATTTTTTGGAGATAACAAGAAATTTCCCCATGTTGCTCGATTTTTAGCCCTGTTCCCAAAAGGATGAGAAAATTGAAAAAAGCAATAGTAAGAGTAGTAATGTTTTGAATACCGTACAGTGTCGTAATAGATATTACATGCTAAGTATACTTTTTATCCTACACAACTTGTGGCACAGAATCATTTTCCGAGTCAATTTACGATTGTCTGTCCGTCTGCCTGTCTTGTTTTCTTATGTTCAACCTACACTCTGCCATCTATGAAATATTTTGATGAAATTTGATACACTGGAGTGCTTTGGTCCAACGACGAACGCTATTGGAAATAATTCGGACGAAACCGAATGGTAGGGTAGTGTAGAGTATTTAATGATATCTCATGCCACACTGTAGAGTTTTTATTGGCTTAGTTAAAATAAAGTTACAATTTTATAGTCGACTGATGCCGATTGATTTGACACTCTTTGACTACTAAAACATCAAACATTGAGTCTTGTGGCCGTACAAAACTTTACCTTACTTGCTTGAACAATTTCGTATGGTAAAGAATCTGATGTGGTACACTAATGCGGTCAATGTTAAGCTTAGTAACATTATACATCAAATCATCCCTTTGGATTCATTTTATTCATAAAATAGCAAAATTTAGACTTTGTTATCATATACATGCCTATTTTTTAAAGCAACGTCTAAATAGGAAAAGTAATAAAATGCTATATTTCACAAGATGTTATTCTTGAGAAATATTAAAACCAAAACATTCGCTGATATAACGATTATTTGAAACAAAAAAAACCCTATTTGGCGAGCCTTTGCAACAATACTGCGATTTAGGTCACAGTATGGGCCAGAGCTTGTTTTTTTTTTATTAGTTGATCAGCCACTCAGAGGACGTCCTCCACACATTTGGACTGTGTAGCGGTCAGGTACGATTGCAGGTAGAGAAAAAACGAATATATTTATATATCTTCGACTTGAAAGTGGTAGTATCTGAAGTGGTTGAAAACACCAATGCAGTCGCCAGCCAATTGCCAGTAGTCGTCTTCATCAAAGGAATCCGGACGGATAGTGCTTTAGACCATTTTCGGACTTTATCGGCACAATATGAGACGATTCTACCTTAAGTCAATATGGATGTTGTATACGTCCGCGTATAGCTAACAGGCCCTTGATAGAAAGTTGTGCAGGGTATAATGAATTATCGAACTGGAAACAGTTAGGAAGTCAAAAGATTGGCATTTGGCTAAAGAATGGACTTATTGGTAGGCAGGTAGACTCAACAAATCTAACGGAAAATATGTTATGAGAAGAGGTTCTCTTAAGAGCGCTCACTCTCCATTTCGTTGCTCTTTGCTTTTTGATGTGTCACTGTGGGTACTTTGGACGGAAATATTTTTCTTCTTATCTTGCATCAAAAATTTGCATGCTATTTTGAATCGTGTTTTGATCCAGAGCTTAAGACTTTGGCAGGTGGGAATGCCGAGGCTGCGACATATGTTGCGACATAACTTCGGGAGACAAATGATATAAAATCATATCAGATCACACGACTGATTACGATTCGAATGAATGGATCTACGCTGCATTTTCCAATCAAATACCCTTCACTATTATATAGAACCGAAGTCATGTGTTTTCATAAAAATAGAAAATATCTCTTTACTTAATAGCCATCGTATAAGGATATCCAGATATGTTAGTATTAGAATATGATGACATATGGATTACTAAGAAATGATTTCTTTTTTCTAGCCTTGAACAAAATCCCATTTAGTAAAACTTATGCATTTCGATGCAGAGCTTGTTAGGGATTGTTAAAGTACCAAGAGTTTGCAAGCTTTTAAAATAATCCGAAAAGAATTTATGACGACATAATTTTCTTAAAAAACAGAAATTCTATTTTGTTACAGTAACTTTTAAGGTATGTGCGTCAGCGGGAGAGTGTGCATGTGTGCATGTGAATATGCTTTGCATTTAGTTGTCTTTCCTGAACATAACCTTGAACTGTTTTCTTGTATCAAATCTCAAAAATTATTTCAAGATTTTATAAATTTAATGTTTTTCTTTTAAAATTTCTTGTTTTTTATCTTTCTTTCTTCAGTTGCGGGATAAGCTGACGTACATGGATGACATCATCATTAAAGCATTTCTCATTTATCTGTTAGTTGTTAATTGATTGATGATTTCGAAAAGCATTCACTCTCGTGTTTAAGGGTAAATAATTTAGTTAATCTAAAAAATATCGATCATAATCGTAAAGATATATTCAATTAACCTCCAATCTAAGTGAATATCAACTGAATAATTAAAACGATGCAAGTGTTTTGCATTCTTAAGGTCTTGGTATGTTTTCGACAGTTTTACGGTTGTAATCAAACAAGAGTAAGACTAAGGGTTCTACAGGTACATGCATGGGAGTTCCCTAAGTCTTGTGAATAGAAAAACATCTTAACACAAGATCTTGGAAAGCTGTCAGAAGTAAGGAAAAAAAACAATCAGGAAAAGGAAGAGAAAAACGAGTAAATCTCTAAAAATGGGCCACGCTACACAACTTCGCTCAATATAGTTACTTATATGAGGATTTTTCAAAAAGCATGGGAAGTGTTCGAAAACTGATCCGATCCGAACAATTTTCAGTAGCGATCATCCTTCGCAAAGAGTACGTCGGTGTACAAAGTTTCATCAAAATTTGTTTCTTGTAGTTTGGACACAACAATACGTGAACAGATATTATATGATAGACAGACGGCCGGACAGACAAGGTTTGATTGAGAATTACTTTGTGAAGCGATCGATGTAATAAAAGGTAGATTTATTTCAAGTCCTTCTATGCGTTACGTATGCACTTAACATACGCTTGTAGCGTATGCAGTGTGGAGTATGAAAAATCGAAGAATTTAAATTAAAGAGCGATAAGAAGTAAGCACTTCTATAATAGAATATTAAACAAATACTAAAAAAAGCGAAAACAAAAACTAAATTTCGAAATCCTATAAAGTTGAAAGGGCGCAGCCCATTTTTCCCTTTCTGTGCGGGTACCGCCCGTAGAATATAAGTGGACATTTTTAATGCTATTACTGTGCTTTTAGCGAATAATGAGGAAAAAGAAAAGAACCATTTTTTTGCTTTTGAAAACTCGTACTGTCGGCAAGTACTTTTACCGATTTCATCCATTTTCGATACTAATATGCTCGCAAGAACCTTCAATGATTTTGCTAAATTGGAAACCGACGTCTTAATTGGAAAAATGACGAGGAGGAAACAAATAAGCGGACAAACAGACGAGCGCAGACGCCTAGAATTTATGGTTTTCTTCAGTTTTGATAAAATGAATGCAATGAATAAAAAAGGGAGGAATGAGTCATAATACCAAACGACATTTTAGCTGTTATGCGTTAGTGAAATAATAAAATTTGTCGTCATGCAATAATATTCACACGTTTCCTGCGAGAAAATTAATGTGCGTATGAAATGATTTATTGCATGAAGTGTTATAATTGCAGTCCTGAAGACAAAATTTCTTTCGTGAGTGTAAGAGAGGGAGAGAGAGCTAAAAAGTGTCATCAAAGTACTATTTTTCTCTCTCCCCATTGCTATTTCCTTTATTTAATTTGTTTTTTTGTAATTTGCTTTTTTGAAAATAATGCTAAGAAACACAAACATAGAATTCAGGGTCCATTCCATTACCTTGCGTCATCCGTGGCTAAAACAATAATAATCATCTTATATTATCGCTAGAATCATGGGTAGGCAACTCCTGGTTTTTATATCCCACATCACTTGTATATATATATTAAGTTTGTGCGGACGTAAATAACACACAGAAGGCCTTTTATTATATCGATCAATTCAAAGAAATGATTCTGAAGAGAAAATGATTCCGCCTGTCTGTCCGTCTGACAGCCTGTCCATCTATCCGTCTGATGTGTGCGCTAGCAACTTTGTGTTCCCAACACGGGTTGCAATTTTGGAGATATTTAAATGAAGTTTTATACACTGACGTGCTTTGAGCCAGGGATGAACGCTATTGGAAATAGTTTAGATCGGTCCCCTTTTAACGACTTATTGTTATATGGAAAAAATTTACAATTTTCAACATATCTCGATAAAATTTTCTCTGTAATAGTATTTTCACATTTGAAATTCGTATGAAAAATTTCGCTCGGCTGGGGTAATTCGTCGAACCCTCTGTCATATAACCGTTCCTACGAGAACTGACTCTTTATATGCCCAAAAGTTATAATTTTCAATATTTGGTGGTGAAAATTGTTTCACAATAGTAAATTAACATAGAAATCAACCTTACCTCAACCTTTGGGCCAGGTAAGTCTATTTGTTCGATATCACCGCATGTATTCCTCCAATACGCGCGCTTTCATGAAAACTACGCCTTTGCATGAAAACAATGTGTAACTTTTGGTGTATTATTATCAAACAAGTGAATAACTGTATTAGACGAAGTGGTGTAGGGTATCTCATACGTCGGCCGTGCACTACTGTAATATTCTTATTTGTAATTTATTCAATTTGTGTGTTGGTTCAAATTGCGAGCCATCAAAAATTTGCTAGTCTTTAATGTGAAGTCATTTGATTACATCTGCTCTGCGAATTTATCAATTAGTCTCCGTATTTATTAAATATACTTATGCGCTAACACCTCTGTGTACATGTTTTCAAGACTCTGTTTTGCACATTTGTGCTCTAGAGATATTTATATTGACGGATCGTGTGCGTACATTATTATGCATTAATTCGTTCGCTTGTATGCTTAACTTCTCCTAAGAGTTCGCCCATACTGGTGCCTTAAGCGACCTGCTATTTACCTGTTTTCAATGTTTATTTTTCCGTTTTCATTTTCTCGTTTCATTATTTAACCATTATTCTTATTGACATTTTCCCTTTGAACGACTGTAGATGGATTGTTTTTTTTGGTTTTTTTTTTTTTTCATTTTGTTTTTCTTTTCGTTGAACGGATAAGTTGCGATAAAGAGGGCGAGGAATAATGACATGAAAAGAGAAACGTGTGATGTAACTGGAAAACAATGAAACAGAAAATATCCCACGTGATTCGATTGAAAAATCAATGATTACTTTTAATCAACAGTTTGTAACAGTAAGTGATGTCTTCCCTGGTGATTTTCTGGATGTGTGTGTATACCACTCACACACAATGCAATGCATTTCCTACAATAAACTCACGCTGTTATTGCCTGTTAAAATGGATATGCATTCAATGCAAACAGTTATTCGCATTTATAATCTTTGGGAAAGGGATGAAAAGAAACGGGACGAAAGGGAATTCTTCTATAAATTGCGAAAAGACTTGTATGGATATGGAAACGAGAAAGTAAGAGAACAGAAAGCGGGGGAGGGAGAGAGTGAGAGTGATAGCTAGAAAGACTGGGGAGTGGGGGCACTAATGAAGTATTCTATAAAAGTAGGAAAAAAGTTTAAGTGCATTTTCCTGTACGCAACATAAGCGTATACCTTTAACTTTAGAGTTCACTTCTTACAAATTCATATCCGTTTGTATGCATAGCTGTGTGTACTTCGTGTACATATTTACTGATCTTATTACATTAAGCAAATCATGTTAACAAGTTGCTTTAGTTTTTTTTTTTTTTTTTTTTTTTTTTTTTTGGGAAAAAAAAAAGAAAAAAAAAAAAAAAAAAAAAAAAAAAAAAAAAAA